>OX392463.1:80445190-80561645 GCA_947623515.1 Neoascia interrupta | reverse complement strand
GGTAATTTTAGAACACCGAAAGCTGTTGGAAAGTTTGTCGTCTTCTGATAGCTTTGACCAAGTGTGAGCGAAACTATTACTTATCTCTAAAGGACATGAGATGGGACCGGTAGGTGTATTTTATACATTTAATGGAACGAGGAACGGAGTTGCCGGTTAAGCAGCGAATGTTGTACCATATTTTTGCAGGAGATGAGTTTGGATTTAATGTAGATGTGAAGTTATGTAAACTTTTAACTTTGCTGATTTTCATTTCCCTACGGAACAGTGATTCTGAAATTCTCCAAGCCTTATCTTTTTCAGAGTTTAAGGAACTTAACTTGGGGTTCCACCACGGAACATATCTTTTGGTAATGAAAGGGGAGCTTTGTGGAATAGAGCTGTTGGCTGCAAACGTATGGCCTTCAGTATAGCGGCGGCTTCTTTATTTACATTGGAGGAGGTGGGTGTTTTTGAAAGAAACTCAACAGCTTTAGCTTCATACAGTTTCCAATTAGCCAAATCAGTTTTGAATTTAGGTATTGGTGTCGATTTTATTTTCGATGGAGTTAATGAAACACTTGTTACAATAGGGAAGTGATCACTGTTGTGAAGATCTTCAAGAATTGACCAAGAAATACGCGGGTGAAGTTGGGGTGAACAGCAACTGATGTCGATATGGGTAAAGGTGTTGTGTGTGGAGAAATGATTTGGCGATCCGTCATTCAAAACCATAAGGTTTGAATTAATTAAAAAATCTTTTAAAATTGTTCCCCTAGCGTTTGTAACGCTCCAGGAATTGACATCACCAACAAGCAACACCGGAGTAAAAACTTGATTTATTATATTTTCATGGTCATAATTTGAAAATTGTTGATCGGGTAGGATGTAAATTGAAACGACTGTGAATTCGAGTGATAGATTTATTTGAAGGGCAATCGTTAAAATATTTGAGTTAATGTTAATTTTTACGTGCGGAATTTTTCTTTTTATAAACAGCCCAATGCATTTGGTTTTGACGTGGTATTATGGCGGAAATTATGAAAATAGCCTCGATACGATTTTGGTTCGAGGGGAGAAGAACCAAACGCACAATGCGTCTCTTGAAGAGATATAACACACGGCGTCAATTCTTTTATTAATATGTTAAGCTCATCATAGTTGTTAATATAACCTTTTATATTCCACTGGAGAGCTTTAAAAATATTACTAGGTTTCTTAGAAAAATTGGTTGAGTTAGATGAGTTGTCGTGTGCATTAAACCTGTGACCCCGTTGCACAGACGTTGAAGCATTCAAGCTATTTGCAGAGCTCAAATGCTTCGACGTCTGAACAGCAGATTCGGGGTTTTGTATAGTAGTACTATTGCAATTAAATGTCGTCATCATCTGTTGTTGGTGAAAGAGAGGATGTTTGGGGTTTCATTATAATAGCGCCTTCGTCTTCGTCTACGTGCGATGACGGGAGTTGGTTAGAAATTTGTTGGTGAGAATGAGTTGTAAATGAGAGAGAGTCAGTTTTTGTTGCATTAGTTTTTATTGTGGATGTAGTGGAATTGGGTCGATTTGGTTTTAAGGTATCGTTTATGGGACCAGATTGCGAGTTGCAAATCATTTGATTCGGTTTGTTTGAAGGAGTGGTATTGTAAATGTCGCAATGTGGTGGTAGAATAACATTTTCACTGAGTACATTTGCGTTAGTAGTTGCGGTTGCGGGATGGGATGGAATTGTTGGCGGATCTGGTGTTATTTGGGGAGGTGTCGAAGTGTTTGCTTGCTTTTGGGAGGAGGAGGGTTTTGCTGAGTGTATTTGTTGAGTGGAAATTCTCTTTCTGATAATGTCGGCCATGGATGGAGTTGGGACTGAGAACTTTGCTGGAGCAGAAAGCTGGTGAAGCATGGGATTGTCATTAAAAATTTTCCAAGCTTCCCGGACAGTGCAACGCCGGCTAATTTCAATTTTATTTACTGATTTGTGACGCAGAAAAGATGGGCATGCAGGGTCGTAGGGTGTGTGGGTATCCTCTTTGCAGTTAATGCAAAAGACACGTGAACACTGTTCGTGTGAAGGGGGGAGCAACACTTTTTACAGGCTGGTGGATTGTTGCAGCGATTTTTGGTGTGACCTAATTTTTGGCAAGAGCTGCACCTCATTGAATTTGGGATATATTCATCCACTTTCCAATTTACCCAGCCTATTTTAACGTCGCTGGGACGGCGAATGAGATCAAATGTAACGATAGCGGCTCCAGTAGGTACCAGTTCGCCGTTGACCTTTTTGAGCATTTTTTTTATGCCAATTACTTTATTTTTTTTCAACTCCTTCAACAATTCATCTTCTGGAATGTCAACTAAGTGTCTAGAATAAATTCTGCCTTGGACAGAGTTCAGACAGACATGAGAGCTGATTTTGACAGGAATTGAGTCAATAAACTAAGCCTTGATGAATTTTTCAGCAGTGAATTTTTCGGATCTATGCGCTTTAACCTCCAAAAAGTCTTTGGAAATGTATTCTAATCCACGATTATTTTGGAAAGGGTTGTATGCCGCAAGTGGTTTGAGATTATCACCAATTTTCTCTAGACCTGATATAACTACATACCGAGGAATATTGTCGTCATTTGTTGAAGAGGTTGGAATTGGAAGTGACGGGATGTCTTCGGTACATCTGCGTTTTGGTTTATTTCCCCAATTTAAGGATTCTTCCGAAGCAAGATCTTTAAATCGGTTTTTATTTGGGTGGTCTGAACCCCCTTTCATGGTAAAAAACTGAATCCGAAAATTGGAAAGAAATTTACCGAAAAAGTGAAAACGCACTATATTATTTAAGCCAAACAGGCGCGAGAAAGTTTGAAAGTTCGAAATTGAACAAAGAAAGAATTATTTGCAAACCAGCTGCGCACACGGAGGTCTTTACACGGCGATTGCCTGACTAAGACTGTGCCTTTGATGATTTAAACTTTACTTAATCACACTCTTTGTCATGTCTTCTTACAAAAGTTTTGATCTTATCAACAATAACCTTACCATTAAGCCTTTAAGTAGTTCTGCGTCAATTATTGATAAAAAATCTTTTTATATTGTTCAACAAAATATTAGAAGCTAACGGCAAAATTTCGATTTGTTAGTCTGCAACCTTGAATCTTTTAAAAGCTGACCTGATCTAATTTTCGTATCCGAAATTTGGATTTACTCGCAAGAAATTAACGATTATAGTATTCCTTATTATACATTTTTTACAAATACCAATGATTCGTATTCTGCAGGAGGAGTAGGCGTTTATGTCCGAGATTTGTTTGGTGTGGAAAAATGGGACATTGAGCGCTATAGTTTGCTGAGTGCAGATGTTATTTTAAATCCTTTTAACCATATGTAATGAAAATTATTCCTTCTATTGTGTGTACAGGTTTAACTCGAAGCCTGTAAATCAGTTTCTAAATAAATTCCAGCCTCTATTATGTAATAAAAAATCGAATAATATTTGTTCTCTTAGGCGATTTCAATTTGGACCTACTAAGCGACGCTGCAGTTTTAGATTTATATCTCGCACTTATGGCTGACCATGGATTAACCTCTATAGTGAATGATGTCACTAGGCCAATTACAGGTACTAGTATTGACCATGTCTTTGTAGGTTTCCTCAGAATATCTCCTGATGCTAGTTGTGGCATTAACTTTGAGCTGCGAACTTCTGATCATTGTATGACAGGTTTAATAATATATGGATTGAAAAGTAAAACTTTCAAAAATAGAAATTCTCCGTGTGTTATAAGAACAACGAATTATGATTTGCTCAATAGTTATCTAGTCTTGGAGAATTGGGCTTTTAACACCTTTCTTAGGACATTACAAAACCATATTTCCTCTTCCAGCTATACAGTTTTACCTAAAAAATCGACGTTGAAACTAAAACCATGGATAAACAATTCGCTTCTTAGGAAAATTAGACAAAAACATAGATTGTACCTTAAGTGAGGTAAACACCCTGAGAATGCTAACCTCAAAAGTCGCTTCAACAGAATGTATCAAAATATTAATAAGGGAATACGAATACAGCGAAATCAAATAAGGGTTGCACAGGGAAATCCTAAACAAGAATGCAAAGTGGTAAATAATATCATCAATCGAAACGTGAACATGCAAAATACACCTATCACTTTAAAAGAAGGAGACAGTAATATTTCGGGACCGGCAAAAGTTGCTAACGAATTTAACAAATACTTTGCTTCAATCTCTTATGGCGAACTGTCCTGTCTGAATCATGATTTAAACCTAAGTTATTATTGTGGCCCTAATTCCAGGCTTATAGCTAATGCTTCTGGAAGGAATAGTTTCTTTTCTGAGTCAATACTGACTCAGATACTATTTCTGAGTCGTACTCCTGCGGTTTTGATCGCATTTCAAATATCATGCTTAAAAAGATTTCCTTTAATATTGTAGAGGTTATGGAACATCTTTTCAATTTAAGTATTTGTTCAGGGAATTTTCCAGAAGATTTAAAACGTGCTGTTGTTATTCCTCTCTTCAAACCAGTGAGTAAGTGCTACAGTGTGTACGCAGAAGTTACAGTCCGTAAAACGGACCGTAGAATATTCCATCCTATCCCACATTGTAAAATGCTGATGGCATAGTTATTTTTTGACATTTTATAAGTAATGCAAACTTCGAAAAGTGGCGTGGTCCAACCGCCCCTAGGTACAACCCCTAATTACAAACTATTAATTATAAGAAATCCACAGATATTTCCAGGTTACACTCAAATGTACGTAAGAATGCAATTGTTTTGGTTCAAATTCAATATTTTTGAAAAATCGACCTCTAGAAGGAGGCGTGGCTAAAAACTTTATGCGAACGAAATTTGGACTGAAATCTCGTTTACCTAACCTGCTACTTTTTTTGTTTCATGCTTTCCTAAACTAGGCTCAAGGCCAGTCAAAATTAAGTTTTTTTTTAGAAATTTTTAGGTTTTTATTCAATTCTGCCTCCAAATGTGGGCGTGGCCCAAAGTCTTGAATGTGCAAAATGTAAAACTAAGCGTTTTCTACATAAAATATTATGCAATTTTTTTTTTCAATTTCGAGCAAAAATATTGAGTAAAATGCATTTGAAAATGTACCCTTAAAATAGATGCCACGCCCACTAGAGGACGTTTACCAATTAAATTTGCCCTTTTTGTGTCTTACATTCATTAGGAGATGCTAAATGTCAAATTTCAGCCTTTTAGAACGTCTTACAGTTTTGGAAACTCTGGAGGTAGTTGCACATTTAGACCGACTGTGGGCGGATTTCAAAAATTTTTACGTTTGTACTGCTTCGTATGACGCGGACCTTACGTATGAAGTTTCAGCACCCTAGCTCAGAATTTAAGGCCTTAAAACATGTGACATACAGACGGACTGACATGGCTCATTCGATTCAGAATTCGGTCTCGATCATATGCCCTCAAAGTCTTGGGGGTCTACCTTTATTATTTCGCCGTGTTTCAAACTATGTGACAAACTTAATATACCACCTATCCTATGGGATGGGGTATAATTATAGTTACTTTAAATGACCAATTGGGGCTAAATGTTTTTAAAAATGGATTAAGTTGAACACAGAGAAAATCCAATGGTTTACTTATGAAAATCACCTCGAAAAGCCGCTGCGGGTTATCGCGAGGAGACTACACCCATCCTGTACAAAGGACGAAATAATACAAGACGTTCAAGCCCATGGTTTTAAAATTCTTGACGCCGTGAACATAATAAAGAAAGAGAAGCAACGTACGGATGAAGGCAAAGATTCCGCTGTTATCCGGCGCGGCCTGCAAATTTGTATGCTTTCTTTTGATAGAACTGAAAATATTAACGAAAGTTACAAAATTAAATCAATCCTTAACATCAGATTAAAAGTTGAACCCAAGCGGAAGGGCAACAGGCTAGTTCCCCAATGTAAGCGATGCCAAGGTTTCCGACACACGCAAGCGTACTGCCAGAAAAAGCCACGATGCGTAAAATGCGCCGGCGAACATCTCTCGACGGATTGCAATGTCAGCAGTCAGGCCCCCGCGGTTTGCGCCAATTGCAGAGGAAGTCACCCAGCGAGCTACCGAGGTTGCGAAATTGCCATTGAGCTACAAAAACGTCATGAAGCTTCAAAGAAAAATATTGACAATAAGGGCCCAAGCCTAAAACCTCCTAAAGTAGATAAGCCAAAAACCCCTAAGTCGACAAGGGGTAAGGGATTGATTGAAGGCAAAATTCAAAATGCGCAAGAAAGCGTAGCTGGTCCTTATTCCCACCGGAGTCAAAAGGGAGAATCCACACTTGTTGGTCCAAGATCGTACGCTCAAGTCGCGTTACGTGAAAGTAAGCCACAATCGGCCACATCAGATTCGGTCTCTCAAATTCTAGGCATGATTTTAGAAAAGTTTGAGCAACAGGCGAAACTTAATCAAGTAATATTCAAAAAATTGAGCGACCTCGAGTTTAAACCTTGAAAAGCATTCAATTAAAAATCATGAATATGGGAAGGTTAGGTTAGGTTAGGTTGAAGTGGCTGTCGGATCCAAAGAAACCAACACACTCAGACCTATGTAGGTCCATTGTGATACCACGCGGATCTGACTCTATTGCCTACTCGTTGAACCATTTCGAGCTATTAATGAAGCGTAAGAGACGTTTCGGGTCAGTCGTGCTGAGATCACTGAGATCATTATAGAAGAAAGCTCCAATGTGAAGATTTCGGTTCTTGCAAAGAGCGGGGCATGTACAGAGAAGGTGGAGAGTGGTCTCTTCTTCCTCCTCATCCATGCAGCTCCTGCAAAAGTCGTTGGAATAGACACCAAGCCTTGTCGCGTGTTTGCCTATCAGACAGTGTCCTGTAATGACACCGATTGTAGCACTAATGTGCGATCTATTAAGAGCGATCAAACTCCTAGAGCGTTTAAGATCAAGCTTTGGCCAGATCTGTTTCGTCGCTAGACAGGTACTGCCACTAGTCCATCTGAGATTTGTTCTTTCTATCGCATCCAGTTTAATCATGAGTTTACATGTCGAAATTGGAATGCCTACGGAGCCTTTATTAGGCAAAATTGGGAGGGTAGTTCCAAGTTTGGCGAGTTCGTCAGCCTTGCAGTTACCTGGAATGTCTCTATGTCCTGGCATCCAGCACAGGAGAATGTTGAACTGCTCCGACATCTCCTTTAGAGATGAATGGCAGTCTAAGGCTCCATTAGAGTTTATAGAGACCGATTCCAGGCACTTGATGGCCGCTTGGCTGTCAGAAAATATGCGTATGTCCTTGGCGTATATAACATTTTTCTTAAGCCAGGACAAGACTTCCTTTATCGCCATAATTTCAGCTTGAAAAACACTGCAATGATCCGGGAGACGGAAAGAGAGACTTAGATTTAGTCGGTCTGAGGCGAGTAGCCGTGATGACAGCAGTTTGTCTGCTTAAGATGTCAAGAGGAATTAGATGGAGCAGGATGTCTAGTGCTGCTGAGGCAGTGGTGCGAAGTACTCCACTCATAGATAAGCAAACTGACCTTTGGACCTTGCTTAGCTTATCACGATTTACCGCTTTATCCAAAGCGGTCCACCAGACAGCTGTTCCATACGTCAGTATCGGCCTTACAACCGAGATATATAGCCAGTGGGTGATACGGGGTTGAAGTCCCCACTTGTTGCCGATGGCTTTTTTGCAGGAAAAGAGTGCTACCGTAGCCATCCGGACTCTTTCCTGTATATTAGACGTCCAGCTAAGCTTTCTGTCTAAGATGAGACCCAGATATTTAGCTTCCTCAGAGAAGATTAAGCTAGTGCCCTTGATTGAGGGGGGGTCGATATGTGGGATTTTGTATTTCCTGGTGAATAGGACTAGTTCAGTTTTGTGAGGGTTGACCCCCAAACCACAGCTGTCAGCCCATCTTGTTAGCTTGTTTTGAGCATTCTGTAGGAGTTCTTTGAGGGTGTTAAGGTGCTTCCCCGATACAGCAATGGCAACGTCATCTGCATAAGCGATCACTCTGCAGCCATCTCCTTCTAGGATAACCAGCAGTTCGTTCACCGCTAGATTCCAAAGGAGTGGGGATAGGACTCCACCTTGCAGTGTTCCCCTGCTGACTGATCTTCTGGCAGTTGTCTCACCTAGCTTAGAGTTTATAATCCTACTCGTTAAAAGTTGATTAATTAACTCGCAAAGTGAGCCACTCACCTTCAGAGCCGACAGTGCAGCCAAGATCGCAGACGTGTTGACATTATTAAAGGCGCCTTCTATATCTAGGAAGGCTACCATCGTGTACTCCTTGTGATGAAGGGAATATTCAATGGAACGTACTAGCGTATGCAAGGCTGTTTCAATAGATCTGCCCTTACAATAAGCGTGCTGAGCAGTAGAAAGCAGCCTTTTGTCAATACTAGATCGTAGGTGGATATCGATCAATTTTTCTAGAGTTTTTAGAAGGAATGATGATAGACTTATGGGTCTGAGATCTTTAGGAGTAACGTGGGAGTATTTGCCAGCTTTGGGTATAAAAACCACTTTCACTTCTCTTCATAGCAGCGGAATGTGGACCAGCTCTACGCAGCTTCTCAGAATTGTCTCCAGTGCAGGGAGGATAATGTCCGATGACCTTTGTAGTTCGGCTGGTATTATGCCGTCTGGTCCTGCCGACTTGTAAGGTTTGAAGCTGTTAAGTGCCCAAAGCAGTCTATCTCTCGTTATTAGATCAAATTTATTAGTTATGTGTGGCATTGACCTGTTAAGGTTAATACTATTGATAACTTCGGAGCTACCTGGAAAGTGGGTGTCCAGTAGCAGGTTTAGCGATTCTGCGTTGGAGGAAGTCCAAGAGCCGTCTGCTTTTTTAAGGTAGCTGGGCATCGTTGGATTAGTAGAGAGGATTTTCCTTAGCCTAGAGGCTTTGGATGTTTCTTCTATTTTACTACAAAAGAGTCGCCAAGATAGCCGTTTGGCTCTCCTCAGCTCCTTTTTGTAGGATTTGAGGGATGTTTTGTAGGCATCCCAGTCTGTATTTGCACGTGTGGCCTTGGCTCTATTGAAGAGTTTCCTGCATTCATTCCTGAATAGGCCCAGTTCTGAGGTCCACCAATGCGGTTTCCCCTTGCCCCTTGGAATTACAAGAGGGCAGGAGGAAGAAAGTGCTTTATTGAGGGCCAGAGTGAGTTCCTTAACCTTGTGATCAAGCTCATTGTTGTCACAAGGAGGATTTAGGAAAGAAGAAATCCTTGAGCGGTTCAGTGAATCTCTGTAAAGAAGCCAATTCGTCCTTCTGTAGTTTCTGAAGGATGATTGGCGAGGAGGTACATCATCTAAACTGAATTGAATGTATCTGTGGTCTGACCAGGAATGTTCAGACGAGACTTTCCAATTACCAACCCGTTTAGCAATGGAATCAGAGACGAGAGTGATATCTAGTACTTCTCGTCGATTTCTGGTTATGAAGGTAGGTT
Source organism: Neoascia interrupta (assembly GCA_947623515.1). NCBI lineage: Eukaryota > Metazoa > Arthropoda > Insecta > Diptera > Syrphidae > Neoascia > Neoascia interrupta. The sequence goes on along the minus strand of OX392463.1, from coordinate 80,552,209 downwards.
TGCTACCCGTGTTGCAGACAATGAGGTTAGTTTTTAAAATAAAGTCAAAAAGTAACTCACCTCTGTCGTTGATATCGGAGCTTCCCCACACTGAGTGATGAGCATTCGCATCGCACCCAATGATGAAGTCGGTATTACGTAGTCCAGCAGCCTTGATGGCACTCTCCAAGGTTTTACCAGGGGGACTGTCCACCATGTCGTGGGCGAGGTATGCAGAGGCCAGCCAGTAAGTCCCTTTGGCTGTCTCTAGTCTCGCCACGGTGATGTCTCGGTCGCTGAATTCAGGGAGTAAAAATACATTCAGACTACTTCTCACTAGTATGCAAGATCTAGGCTTACCTTTACCTGTCTCATACAGTGGGTAGTATCCGGGAGTCTTGATTCCGCAGACCACGTTCTCAACAACCCATGGTTCTTGAATCAAAACAATGTCTTCTCCATTTTTGGCGAGGCGGAGAAGAAGGGAGGCCGAGGCCATTGTGGAGTGATGGAGGTTAATCTGAAGTAACTGCAGCATTGCTACAGTCCAGAGAAACATCCACCACAGTGTTGTTGAGGTCCTCTGATTCAGAGAACGAACCCAAAAGTTCGTCCTCACTCAACAGGACTGAGTTTAGACTGTCTTGCGTCTCCATGTCCGATGGAATGTCAGACACAGGGTCGGAAGGCTGGTTAGGAGCCACTAGTTCCGCAGCGGCGACGTCTTCCAAAACTGGAAAGGTGACTGCTGTAACGGGGTGCGGTAAAGCAGACGCCAGTTCAAGGGGGTGAGGAGGCAACTTGCCAGTCTCTAACTCGTCCTTTATATATACCTTTAGGGTGATTTGATCCCAACCAAATCTGATCACGCCTTTGGTCTCAGCCATAAGAGCAAGAGAATCCTGGTTGATTACCACAATGGCAGATCTATAGGATCCTCTTTGCTCCTCTAGCTTAGCGACCTTCCAGTCGTGAGTTGGGAGTGCGGGATTGGAAAGTCTCATGACTTCGAGAATCTCGTGAGCGGAGGGGGTTCAATTGGAATCCAGGTGCGCGTTCTCGGCCTGCTAGGGATGTTCTCCTTAGCGACGACCTCGAGCTTTGCACCTGGCCAAACTTCCCCTAGAGTGCTAATCGCGAGCTTGTAGAGATCGCAAGATCTCATGTCCTCGCACGCGATTAGCTTGACATGGCCTTGATGCCAGCCGGCATCAAAGGTTAACGGAGGTGGTCCGAGGTGTTCCCGCATAAAGGCCAAAAAGTAGCTGGAAAGCTGCAATTTGACCATGTTCCACCTTTCGGGAGTTATTGAGCCGTCGAGGTCACTGCGGTCAATCACGGCAACCACGATACGGTCCTTAAGAACATCGCTAAAAGACTTCAGAGGTGTGACGGAGGACGTCTTAGAGGGGGTGATGGTGTTCTTCACCTTGGGACGTTTAGATTCCAAAACGGAATCTTCCTCCGACCTCTGTCGCTTATGTTCTTTTTTCAGCGTGTTCTCTGCCCATTTAAGTTTGGCGATCTGCGCCGGTGTTCTCTCAGTCTCCAGCATATCCCCAAAGGCTTTCAGAGTCCGGGAAGCTTCACGCTGCTTCTTATAGTACGCCCTTCATGGAGCGTGTAGCCGCGATCTTCCATCATGAGACGCACTGCGGGCGGAGTTCTTTGCTGTAATGAGCGTAGAGCTCTTGTTGGAGCTGCCAGCAGTGGAGGGGCCATGAAGTGCCACAAACCCACCACTACTGGAAGCTGAAGTTTCTGGTGCTTTATCGAGCGATGAGCTCTTGTTGGAGCTGCCAGAGGTGGAGGGTCCATTAAGTGCCACAAACCCGCCACTACTGGAAGCTGAAATTTCAATTGCCTTACAGTCCTTGCTACTGCCAGCTCAGGGTGGATCACGAGTGTCCACAATCGCACCACTGTTTGGCAGGGAAGGAGCTGTCCCGGTACACAGTTTTGCCACCGTACTACCGTCCGGCTTTGAAGGGGTGCCGGTCTTACCATTATCTTTATTATTTTTGTTAAGTTTTGTAGCGGATAAAGGAGGTCCGTCTATACAGAGATCCGCTGTGTATAGATAAGGCTAGATAATCCGGAGGGCGCCAGGTATCCGGATACTCCGTACGAGACTGGGCTATTTTATAAACTAGGCCCCCAGCCAGGCTGACGCTCGGCACGGGTCGTATTACACCTTCGTCCAGCCCAGGAGAGAAGGGGAGAAAAACAAGAAGAGAGGATAGGGAGGGGAGAAGGAAGGAGGGGACGGGTAGGGTGGAGCGTCCTATGGTTTCAGGCCTCATCAAGAGAAGAGATTCTCTAGCAGTGTTGACCTTACTCAGCCCCTACAACTCGGCAAGTTCGACGCTCAGGGTAGGGGATGAATATGGGAAAGTCAATCAAAATAATTACATGGAATGCAAACGGCCTTTTGCAAAAAATTGACGAACTAGAAGTATTCCTACGAAAGAATAATGTAGACATATGCCTGATTTCGGAAACCCACTTTAAAAAGGGCTCGGCACGCAAAATAAAAGGTTACATTGACTATCACGCGCATCATCCTTCAGAAAATTCGAGAGGTGGATCCTCTCTCTACATTAAAGACTGCATAAAGCACTCCAAAAACGAAGAAATAGAACTTGACTCTATGCAAATAACCTCAGTCTCAGTAAAATTAAGTCACATAAATTACAACATCGCGACGAACTATTTTCCTCCGCAGTATCAGCTGGCAGATGAAGATCTTGCACTGCTCTTTGATTCACTTGGGTCAAACTATATCATCGGGGGGAACTTTAATGCGAAAAATACTTTTTGGGGCTCACGGTGCAATTCAACAAGAGGCAGAGTCCTCTTGAAAGCAAGTACAAAACGCGGCGTGGTCTTCTTATCGACGGGAAAGCCAACATATTGGCCAACCGACAGAAATAAAATACTGATCTCGTCGAATTCTTTATCGCCAAGGGGGTACCTCGTTACCTTACGAACGTAGAAGAACGCTTTGATCTCTTTTCAGATCACTCGGCAGTTCTTTTGAAAATCGGTGGAAGCCTAGCGAAAAAGAAAAGAGCGCCTAGATTAACTAACAACAACACAGACTGGGACGGCTTTAGAAAATACTGCAAAGAAAACATTGCTTTAAATGTACCGCTCAAACGCCAATTGAAAAAGAAGACGAACTAGATAAACTCGTGAGAGTTATTCAGAGCGCTGCATGGACTAACACTTCTTTTCGGAAGTCTGAATTATCGAACAGCGGAACAATATATCCGCGAGAAATAGAAGAGCTAATATGTGAAAAGAGGAGAGCGCGCAAGAGGTGGCAACGTTCGCGAGCAAGCCCGGATAAGACCATCTTGAACCACCTTTCTAACAAACTGAAGCACGAACTTCAAGATTTTAAAAGTCGCGAGACTACTGCTTACCTCGAAAGTTTGACTGCCGATAAAGGTTCGAACTTCTCTCTTTGGAAAGCAGTCAAGTCCGTTAAGAAGCCTATAGCACACTCTGCGCCATTAAGAAAATCCTACTGCGAATGGGCAAGAGAAGACAAAGAAAAAGCGGCTTTATTTGTAGATTACCTAGAAGGAACATTCAAACCGTTAACGGGGAAACGTTGGTCGAGGACCTCAATCCTTATGCGGTACAAGATAATTATAGAATAAAAACCGTGTCATTGGCTGAACTTTGTCAAACGATAAATAATCTGAACAACAACAAAGCCCCTGGCTACGACTTAATTACTAGCGAAATTCTAAAGGAGCTACCGAAAAAAGCTTTGGTCAAGCTACTTTATATCATTAACGCCTCTATTAGAATTTTATACGTTCCAAGGCAATGGAAAGTGGTCGAGGTCATAATGGTTCCGAAACCAGGAAAATGTCCAAACGACAAAAAGTCATACAGACCTATTTCGCTACTGCCGATAATATCTAAGGTATTCGAGAAACTGTTGCTTAAAAGGTTGCAACCAATCATTGAAGAAAGACGATTGATTCCGGATCACCAGTGCGGACTTAGGAAAAAGCATTCAACAATAGGCCAGGTCTATCGAATAACAAATGAAATCGAAAAAGGTCTGGAAGCGAAAAAGATATGTACTAGCGCTTTTCTCGACGTATCGCAAGCCTTCGACAAGGTGTGGCACGAAGGCCTGAAGTACAATTAAGGGCTAAACTTACCAGAAAAACTCTATTGAATCTTAGAGTCTTACCATGAAGACAGAATCTTTCGCGTAAGGTACGAAAATGGGTACTCGGAATTCAAAGAGATAAATTCCGGGGTCCCGCAAGGAAGCGTTCTCGGCCCAATATTATTTTTGCTTTATACAAGAGACATACCCCACGATGAGGGAACAATTTTAGCTACGTTCGCAGACGACACTGCTATTCTCGCTACTGATACGACAGTTGAATTATCAACAGGGAAACTCCAGCGCGCTTTAGACAAAATATGCGACTGGACGAAGAGCTGGCGAGTCGTCCTTAACGAGACTAAGTCAACGCATGTTAACTTTACTTATAAAAAGATAAACAACGAACCTTTATTCATTAACTTGGTACAAATCCCGTACTCAAATGAAGCGAAATATCTAGGAATGACTCTAGACGCAAAACTTAAATGGAAGCCGTACGTTAAAAAGAAACGCGACGAGCTCGAAATCAAGTTAAGAGAAATGAATTGGCTTATCGGAAGATTTTCGAAACTAAGCATATATAACAAACTGCTTTTGTATGAGCGAGTGCTAAAACCATCTTGGACGTACGGTATACAACTCTGATGTTGTACTAAACCAAGCAATATATCTATTTTAGAAACTTTTCAAAATAAGACACTCAGAGCAATCGTTAATGCTCCATGGTACATAAGAAATAGCGATCTACACCGAGATCTAGGAATCGCAACCGTGACTGACGAGGTAACAAACTTTGCTCGCAAACTTAGTACTCGTCTTCGCGGACATTGCAACAATGAAATTATCCGAACTTTGTATCAGACAAATCTTACGCTCCGACTATAACGAATGAGACCGTTAGATCTAGCAGCATAAGATGAAACCGCATAAATTGACGGTATTGTAGGTGCCTTCGTTGGAAGGCAGCCTGCCACACGCGATTACTACAGAAGCTTGAACTACTTGTTAAGGAAACTTAGTTGTAGTCTGACGGAAAATGGAGGTTTTTTAGTGAGTAAGAATCTCACACTACTATGAGCACGCGTGGCCGGTCCTCGTAGTGCCTATGAAGGTTTTTCCTGCCCACGGGGAAAAAAATGTTTGTACAATTTATATAGAAAAATTTTTAATAAAACAATTTACTTTAAGAAAAACGAAAAATCAAAATAAAGGGTCCGCCATCTAACGTTTTTTTTTTCAACTAGAGCTTATTTCGTGAATGGTTACACATAGCTCATGTCTGATTTGACAGATAATTAGTTTTATCCTTCCGCTTGAACAACGCTGGGAAATATTGCGTCATTCTTTGAAAATCATGGTAATGTTGCAGAATGTGTGCGAAAATTGCGTACGGATATTGGAAGAAGAGGTTAGCTCCGTATGTTCATTATCTTGTGAAAAAAGTGAAAGAAACTGGCATCCTCATCGATACACCAAAGCGTAAAAAGCCAAAAACGGATTTTGGAAGAAGAGAAGCACCGCCAGCTCCGTATATTCATTATATTGTGAAAAAACTGAAAGAAACTGGCATCCTCATCAATAAACAACCAAAGCGTGAAAGGCCAAAAATAGTGCGTACACCCGCGAAAATTGCTGCTGTGGCAGAAAGTGTGCGTGAAGCGCCATCAACATCAATTCACCGTCGTTCTCAACAATTGTACATTTCGGAGACATCATTGAGACGAATTTTGCATAAAGACCGGGCACAGAAAACCCGCAGATCGCATTATAAGCCGCGGAGCTAATGTCGTTTGGCTACCTCGGAGCTGCGATTTGACACCGTTGGATTATTATTTGTGGGGTGCCGTAAAAGATAAGTGTTACGCCGACAAGCCAGAGACAATTGACGCTTTAAAGGAAAATATTCGTGAAGCCATTAATGAAACACAGCTGCACACAATCGTAAATGTGCTTAAAAATTGCAGGCTACAGCATGGCCAACCGAGACAGCCATTTGAATGAAATTATTTTCCATTATTAACCGGAAGGATTGTACTTTCAAATAAAAATTTGAGAAAATATTCAGTAGTTTTTTTATAGAATTTTTTAAAAAAAAAAAAGTGAGTTAGTGCAAGAGTTCGTCTGCCACAAACTTCTATATACCCGACCCTATATACGGTGCAACACCAAATCTTAAATTTTTTTGTCCCGAATTCATATATTATTTGTATAGGCCACGCCCCCAAAAGTGGGACTGGGCTAAAAACTAAAATCAATTAATTGTAATTTCGTTAGAATCATGACAAAATGCGATGAACCAAGCAATATATCTATTTTAGAAACTTTTCAAAATAAGACACTCAGAGCAATCGTTATGCTCCATGGTACATAAGAAATAGCGATCTACACCGAGATCTAGGAATCGCAACCGTGACTGACGAGGTAACAAACTTTGCTCGCAAACTTAGTACTCGTCTTCGCGGACCCTGCAACAATAAAAATATCCGAACTTTGGATCAGACAAATCTTACGCGCCGACTACAACGAATGAGACCGTTAGATCTAGCAGCATAAGATGAAACCGCATAAATTGACGGTATTGTAGGTGCCTTCGTTGGAAGCAGCCTGCCACACGCGAATACTACAGAAGCTTGAACTACTTGCTAAGGAAACTTAGTCGTAGTCTGACGGAAAATGGGAGGTTTTTTAGTGAGTCAGAATCTCACACTACTATGAGCACGCGCGGCCGATCCTCGTAGTGCCTATGAAGGTTTTTCCTACCCCAAATATAATAATAGATATAACAGAGATAACAATTACAACAATAACTATGAAGCAAGGAGTGTAAACAATCATAGAGGAAAATGTAGTATTAGAGCTAGAGGTAACACAAGAAAATACCACAATAACACTACTAGGTCGGAAAACACGAACATCCCCGGTCAACAGAATCGGGGGAACTAAAAAATTTATTAAAATACAATGGGAAATGTGATAAAAAATTCGTTAGTGTAAGGGTAAAATGTTTAGGTAAGACTTTTAAGTTTCTAATTGACACGGGTGCAGACATTTCTGTTTGTAAAGAATATCTTATAAATGAATTAAATCACGATTCGGTATGCCAAATAAATGGCATAACAAACAAAACTGTATTTTCTACAGGCGTGGCAAATCTTGAACTCACAATAAGAGAGACGAACATAGAACATCAATTCCATGTGGTAAATGAAGAAGAGATTTCCTAGGAAGAGATTTCCTAAAACTGCATAATAGACTATGAAACTTGCGTACTTATAATCTTAGTACAAGATGAAGAAATAATTATTCCATTAAATATATCTATAAGAAATATTGGAAATCTGACAATTCCACCGAGATCAGATGTAATAAAGAGCATAAGTTTGGATTTGAGTGAAGACAGTGTAATAATTGGAACTCAAATAAAAGAAGGAATTTTTATAGCCAAATCAATACTACCGGAAAAAGGAATAAAACACATCAAAATATTAAATGCCATAGACAGAGAACAAAACATAGAAAATGTCATGGTTGGTGTAGAATTTTTAAGCGACTATAAAATTCTATTAAATAATACAACACGCAAAGACACTAAAAGATTTAACCCGCTAAGGAAGAAACTCAAAATAGCAAATCTAAATGCATCTTCAGAACAATCAATACTAAGGATTTGCGAGGAATTTCAAGATGTTATCCACAACGAAGATGATAAACTGGCCATAAATAATTTTCACGAACAACATATTACTTTGGTGGATAAGAATCCTGTATACATAAAAAATTTAAGACTACCGAGTGCTCAGTTAGGTGAAATAAAAAACAGGTATCAGAACTTCTAGAGAATGACATAATAGAAGAATCCGTAAGTCCATATAATTCACCATTACTTATTGTTCCAAAGAAAAGTTTGAATGGGCAAACTAAATGGAGACTAGTAGTAGATTTCAGATCATTAAACAAAAAAGTTGTAGATGATAAGTTGCCACTGCCAAGGTTAGAATATGTACTTGATCTACTAAGTAATGCTAAATATTGTAGTAGTAGTAAGTATGTAGTATCCACCTTGACCACCACCTTCAACACTGTTGCTAAGGGTGTGAGGAATGCTTACCAGAGGAACAAGCTCCTGCTTCACAACGCCCAGCGTAAGATAGCGAAGTATGCGGGTATGGACCCTGACAAGCTAAGTGGGTGGGATAAGGCCGCCTTAGAGAGGGCAAAAGCTATCTTGGCCACCGCTTCCTCAAAAGGCGGTTGACAGGGATAATGCTGCTGCGAAAACAGGAGTGGTGGCCTGCCAGGCTCCCACTATGCGGCTAAGCTAAAAGAAGGGAGAAGTGCATCTGACAGGAAGGACAGTTTAAGCAGCAAGAGAAGGAGATCTGACGACCACATGGAGCTTAACGATGCAAAAAAGATGAAGGCTGGTACTTCATCTGCAAAGCGATCCCAATGACGAGCTTCTCGTTGCTGTGGTAAACGAGCTGGAACCCTCCGGTCGTCTGAGAATCGACAAGTGCAAAAACATCGAGGAGAAGTTTCAGGACGCCCTGTGAAAGGAATTATCCACCGCAGGAAACGAGGAGCTTCAATTTGATGGTGCTGGTTGGGAGGGCGGCCGCAAGGTTGTAGCTTGTGGAAACAAGCTTTCGGTGGACTTCTTTCACCACTTCATTTTGGTGATGAGCTAAGCGTGGAAGGACACCAAGCTCAGGTGCACAACTGTAGCTGAACTAGAAAGCTACACTCCACCGTCGGCATGGGTATGGGTTCCGTGTCCTTACACGTACCCAGAGAAACTATTGGGGCTCCTCCACTCCTTAAGACAGGGCCTAGGCGACAGCACGGACAGCATTTTCTGCTGTCAGGGATTGCTTGCCGCTCTTGGAGAAATCCAACAGCATGGTCAGATACAGGTTGTTGGTCAAGCCATCGACCAAAGGCAAGCACGAGGATGAACCCCCCAAGATGATGGATGTGCTGCAGATAAACCTGCACCACAGTAGGGCAGCGACGGCCTCTCTGGTCGAGTACATCACCAGGCAGGACGTCACAGCCGTACTAATTCAAGAGCCCTGGATCGATAAGAAGAACACGATCCGGGGACTCAGGCTAAAGTTCTACAACTTGTTTTTCAAGGCAGTAGGTAAGATCAGGACTTGCATCCTAATCAAAATACAATAAAAGACATTTCTTTTAGAAAATTACAGCTCGGGTGACCTGACGGTGGCAGTATGGGAGAGAGAGGGCGGCAAACCACTTTGTCTGACTTCAGTCTATCTCCCCTATGACTCCGAGGCTGTCATCCCGGAAAAGCTAAAGGACCTGGCAACAAATAATAATTGTATGCTGGTGTTCGGCTGCGACGCTTATGCCCATCATTCACAATGGGGAAGCAGTGACATTAATGCAAGAGGTGCCTGTTTATACGATTTAATTACATTTTCCGACCTCAACATTTGCAATAGAGGAATTCACCCACTTTCGTGGTAAGAAATAGGCAAGAGGTAATCGATATTACTTACTTACCTCAAATATAGAAGGGTTAGAAATAAGGGAGTGGAGAGCACTTGATGAAGCTTCGATGTCGGATCATCGATGGATACGCTTCAAGGTGAATCTGCAGTTTAGGGTTCGTGGTTTTCAAAGAAATCCCAGGAAAGCCGATTGGGTCAAATAAACGGATGTCATGAACAGGCACCTGGAGACCCAAGCGGTCATCTTGGATGGCTCTGATGAATTAGATAGTGCGGTGGAAAATCTCACTAGGGTACTTACCTTGGCTTTCGAGAAGGCGTGTCCGATCGATTGTACTCATAAAAGGGCCCAACCAAACTGGTGGAATAGGGATAAAGGTTTAAAGAGGAAGGAGGTTAGAGAACTGTACAATAGGGCGAAGCTTTTTAAAACTGATAACACATGGAATGAGTACAACGAGTGCAAAAGGCAGTTTAAGTACTTAGTTAGGAAGTCAGGTCGCAGTAACAGACGAGGCCTCGAGGCTACGCAAAATGCTCTCGTAGAATCTTGCGCTCCCAGCTACCTTCGGAAGAATGATGGAACCTGGGTGGTGAGTATCCAGGAGCTTCTGGCAACTTTGATGGAAATTCACTTTCCCGGGTCCACACCAAAGGATGGTATGCCTCGGCAATCCGAGAGAACAAGCATTTCACTTTCCGAATAGGAGATAGGTTTTCTTATTGACAGGAAGAAACTACGGTGGGCAATTCAGTCATTCAAGCCGTACAAGTCTCCGGGACCGGATGGCATTCACCCGATCATGCTGCAAAGAGCACCGGAGTCGGCAATCCAAAACATGATGGGAATTCTCAGACACAGTCTAAGAATAGGATATATTATCTCAGCCTGGAGGGAAGTAAGAGTGATTTTAATACCTAAAGCAGGCAAACAGGGACATACAGCAGCAAAGGATTTTAGACCGATAAGTCTCTCATCCTTTATGCTTAAAAATCTGGAACGACTACTTGAAATTCACATTAGGGCTAGATGTTGCAATAACGTGGAGAGTAGTGCCATTGAAAGTGTTCTAGTAGACGCTAGCATTGAACAGGGCATTATAAACTGGGTCTGCAACATGCTTGCAAATAGAATTATTAACTCTTCGATTGGGCAAAAACTCGATTAGAATGTCTGTAATCAGGGGAACACCTCAGGGTGGGGTATTATCTCCACTCCTGTGGGTTCTAGTTATCGACAACATTCTGAAGAAGTTAAGTGCTATGGGTATCAGCGCCACGGCTAAGGCAGATGACGTGGTGGTAATGGTGCATGGAAAGTACTTAAATATCTTAAGTGAAATCATGGAGGGTGCTCATGGGGCGATCAGCATGTCGCACAATGTTCAAGGCATTGTGCAGTCAGATTCGGGTGAGACTGTGCTGGGTGCCAGGACCCTGCGGTATAGAGGGAAACGAACAAGCTGATGAGCTTGGAAGAAAAGGAGGGCTCCTTGAAAACAGTGTGGTTTCTAACATCAAACCACCCCTCTGCGTAGTTAGAGGTACTATTGAGGAGAAAATTGTATTGACGGCCAGCCAAAGGTGGTCTCGTCGTGCTGGACACAGGGTATCTAGGTCCCTCTGGCCACGGCTAGACGAAAAAGGATCTAAGGCACTATTAAAACTGAGCAGGGACAAGCTAAGGGCTTTGGTGGGAGTTCTGACGGGACATTGTCTCCTGAGGAAACACGCAAGGAGGCTCGGGCTTTCTGACACAGATATTTGTCGATTCTGCAGTGATCTGCAGGCGGTTGAGGATATAGCACACGTACTGTGTGAATGCGAGGCAATTTCGCGAGTTCGCAGAAAATATTTAGCGGAATATTTCTACACGGCACAATCTTCAAAGGCCTTCTTGGCTTTTACAGGGAAATTGGCTGTTTCACGGTGAATGTCTATGTTGTTTTTGACTTTTGAATGTTATTTTCAACTGGTTCCCCAAGGATCGCGATGGGCCCGCTTTGGTGCCTAGTGTCTATGTGGTCATTTTCACCACACCCCTGTTTAACCTAACCTAACCTACCTGGAAATATTCAAGGAAGACGCATGAGTCAGCCTCGCTAGAATCAAAATGGTATGACACTACCACTCCTCCTAAGGTTTCCAATATCGAAGATATATAAGTTTATGAAGAACCATTAGTTTCTTGGCGGGCGGAACGCTTGAAATTGAGTGAGGTCATGGATATGTAAAGAAACCATCGTAGCTCAAAGAATGACCCACATACGCACGTCACCAATGCTGACTCGAATTACTCAACGACGACCAGCAGTAACGACCTGCAGTGCAAAAAAATGCTGACGAAGTACTACGGACAACGACCAGTAGCGGCGATACTGCAGTTTAATGTTAAGAAATCAATGTGTAGAATGTAGGAATAAAATAAATGAACGTAGAACGTAAAAACCCAATACTGTAGGTATGTATGTAGCAATAAACCAGCCTAAGCATTATAGGATTAAGTTATATTGTACTTTTAGCCCATTACATAGAGATAAGTCATTAACATTAAAATAGGATAAGAAATTGTTTATGTAGGAAATAAGTTTGGTATGAAATTGTTTAGGTAAGAAATAAGCTAGGCTTAAAAAATTGTGTAAATAGCCATATAAGGTGGAAATAATAAATGAGTTGAAATATCGAAACCAAGGAGGCGTCATCAGTTTATATAACTAACCCTTTTCTTCCACATAACAGAACTGTCCCAATGATTTTTCTGAGTAAGCCAACCTTATATTGAGCAACTATCCGAAGGATTTTTGCAAAGGGATTTCTGATACGAAACCCCACCAATACAAAAATGCCAAAATGGCATGCGGAGAAGTGGTACACTTTACCATAAATAACTGAATGACTAGTGACTAGTGACTGAATGAATATTCAACTTGCGTCCCTCTTGTCCTCCAAGACCGATTTGTTTACTTTAAGAAAAAGCTTGAAGTAAAAGCTTCAAAACGAAATTGCATAGAAATGACGAATTAAAAGATTTACTCAGTAAACAAATGTCAGAGCGTATATTCATCTATTTCACCTTATTCCTGGTTGAGGGGAAGCGTCAGTGTGGTGGCCACCGTTCAGCCTAAGTTTATTTTGAGAAATAAATTTTGGGTTCGACAAGATGCTAACCGTAATGTCATTGCTAGTTTCATTTTTGTATCGGTTCAGTGATGTTAAAGCAGCTAGTTTGTTGTTTGTCATTCGGTCGTAAATAAATGCTAGCAACATTTTGAAGTTTAAGCTGTGGTGTGTTGATGTTGGTGTCTTAAAATTGGTATCAATGTGAAACTAATGAAACTAACTAATTTCGCCTAATAAAAGATACTCTTTTCAGGTTAGAACTTTTCCTGAAATCCATTTAAATTTCTTCTCTGATCGAAATAGATTTCAATGAACAGCTGTTTTGCTTTGATTTAAGTGTGGAACGATTTGATAATGAGACATTAAGGTTGACATTAAGATGACATTAAAGTTCAGGCTACATTCAGAATTTTCTGTATTTATATAAGATGTTCGTGTTCATTTGACCATTTCGGATTCACTTTGATTCATGTAAGTAGTGGGCGTTGCACACGGATTTGATTTTCATTGCTGAGATATTAGCGCTTCATGCGGCCTGTAAGCCGATTCTTTGTCTTTTTTCAATCGGATTAGTGTAAATGGAATCTAAGCATATTTGCGTTAAGCTTTATCAAGGTTAATTCCAGTTTTATTTTTAAGTTTATGAGAATTAAACTTTTATGTGAAATTAAAAAGCTGTTTGATTTTTCTGTTTAGAGAAAAGTTTAGAAAAGGCCGCTTAGTACTATGTATTAAATTATCAATTATGTAGTTTTTTTATGATTCACTATACCTTTTCGTAAAAAATGCCATCCAGGCGAGGGTTGTGTTTTCGCGAAAATACGCAAAAACTTTATTGAGAGCATAAGTTTTCCCATACATATTTTTAATTTCGACATGTAAAAGTCGTGAGTATCAAATTGCCTTGATAATTTAGAATTAAATTTCCAAAGAATGTGAAATGATCCCCATCCTAAATCAGCTTGTAGTTTTGAGGTCAGTTTTAAAACCACTATAACCGTCACAAGTTGAGAATACCAAACAAAATTGTAAGGAATGTCACTTTTGTCGCAACTTTTGTTGCAAATATCTACGAAGCAGAACGTCCAATCTGAAAATTGCTTGCGTTTGTGAGGTCATGCAACTTTAAATATATTCAATTTTTAGTATATTTATTATATTTTTAGTATAATTTTTTAAAGAATCTTTTAAAGCACTTTCGAACATAAATATGGGCTTTAATTATGACAATTTTTTAATGACAAACAAAAACAAAACCTTGTTCTGTATAAAGGACGAAAAAGGCTAGTCTTCCAAGGTTAAATCGCAGACTATTGAATGTAAAGTCAACGAAAGATCTGCGAATTATTGAATTTTGTCCATAAAACATGCAAGTAAAGATTTATTATGTAGCTAAATAGTAAAATGTAGTTAAATATTATTTAGCGGCAATATTAAAAAAATATTTTTTTTGTTTTGTTTTTGTTAGGCTGTGTAAGAGTTTTGACAAACAAACGTTTATCCACTAGGTCCTTGGGTATTGTGAAAAACTTTTGTTGCAGAACGAAACTTTTGCACGATACAAAACTAAAAACAATGTCACTTTTTTGAAAACAAGGAAACGAAGGCCACACAATGATTGTGTTTTGATTTTGTGACATTTCGCCGGCTGCCGGAATGTCACAACTGTCAAAAGCCACGTTCCACAAGTGTGGAATGTGAAGCCCTTTTTAAGAAGATCATTTAAAGTTTTGGAAAAGAGAGTTTGAGCGCATTTCACTTTCTCTTTGACAAAATAGTTTCGGTTGCCGTTTTGAGTTCAGCCTTGGACTGGGTGACCGACCGCTGACTGACCGGTTCATTTGAAAAGGTTGCTTAAACCGAAACTTAACTTCTTGGCGGTTAGTCGTAGTCCGCCATAAACGTTTAATTTTGTCCTAAACAGTGTATTTATAATTAAACATAAGTGTTCGGTGGTGCAATTAAATTAAGCACCGAAATAAAAACATTTCTTTTCACCTGGAAAGAAAAAGAGAAAGGAGAAATACGGCGAAGGGTCAACTCAGATCCACTGTACACCAGTCCAGAAGGCAAACTTGGAGACAAAAGGGACAAGAAAAGATTTTCAAGGAACCGGCAAGGACGAGTCAAATTTTATGGTCGTCCTTGCGATTTTACCAGGAAATTAGGAATTTGAGAAGGGCCAAGCAAAATAACTACTCTGTTGGTCTATTTGCCGTTTAGGCCAACGCTTCTTCAACCGCTTGATAGCGGAGAGGTCAGCAATACCGCAATCCTACTCGGGGTGCTCCGGTTCGAATCCCGCTGTGGGCGATCAAAAGTTTTTTTTTTTAAATAATTTTTAACGTTTTTTTTGTAAAGTAATGATTTTTGTTTAATTTGATTTGGTTTTGAAAGGCAAAGAAAACAACCTAAATTAAAAGTTCTGGTGCTGATAGATTTTTCATAGCCGTTATAGAGCTCCTAAAAGAAAATTTCTTGAAATTGTAAAAGGTGATATAATATTGTTTAAGTGACAGGTATAGGCAAAACGCCGAAGGAGCAGCTAGAAGGAGTGGCCACATCATCGCAGGTTGCAGAGCTTGTACCGGTGAGTCATTTTGTAAAGTAACTAGATTATACCATTACACTTAAAGAAATTTCGGGTTGGGGAATCGATTGAGTAGCTAGTTTTAAAAATATTTACTTTTACAAATCGGTAAAGAAAGTTCTCTTGAGTTTGTCGTGGAGTGCGAATCACTTAGAACTTTACTAGCTTTTCGACATGAATTGTTCGGTGTGTGCTCAAAAATTCATTCGCAATTGTGCAACCAAAATAAAATGCGTGGACTGTAATCTGTTCTTTCACTATGCATGTGTTAATTTAACAAAAGAAGATGCTGATTACTTTAAATCCAGTGATAAACCTTTTCACTGTGATAAATGTGCTGTTTTAAGACGACGCACGCTCTCTTCATGTGCAGTCACCGTTGGTGCAAAAACAGCAAAATAACAGTGCGCCGGCCTCAACTATCGCTGACGAAGAGTCCACGCACAATCAATGCACTCTTCAAATGTTGCATGTCAAGTTGTCAAACATGGAAGGCAAGCTTACAAATTTGGAAGAAACGAACCAGCAATTTCTACGACAAGTTAACAATTTGCTAAGTGACAACAAGGAGCTTAAATCGAAAATAAATGTTCTTGAAAGCAAATTAAACTGGCAACAGCAATCACAACTTAACAGCTCTGTAGAAATTGTGGGTGTGTCGAACGTCGACGATACCAATGCTTTGAAGACTGCCCAACAAATTTTCTCCAATGCTTTGTGAAGAAAACAAAAACAAAATCCTCTTCGACTACAGTGAAACCTGTCATCTGTTTACGATTCGCGAGTCTAACCACTAAGCAGCAAATAATGTGCACAAAGAGGAGCAACAGAAACAAACTCAACACACAAACAACTGGCATCGATGGCCATGGCACCCTCGTTAACAGCAGCGGTAACATCAGCAGCGCAGAGGCAGAAAGGCGAATGAGATCTACATCAACGATGCTCTTACTCGATTTACGCATGCACTCTTAATGAAGACGAAAGCAGCAATGAAAGAAACAGGTGGAAATAACGTATGGTTTTATAATAATCAAATTTTCATGAGGAAGGTTGAAGGAGGTAAAATTTTTTCAATTAAATCTTTTAACGATTTCGCTCTCATTTAGTGTTTTTAATTTTCTATCATCAAAATGAACTTTGATTACGATTTACCGGATGATATGCCTAATTTATGTAATTCTAATTGTGATAACGTTTTTAAGAATAGTTCTTTCTGCAATGATAAATTATTTATTGTACATCAAAACATTAGAAGCTTGAGAGAGAATTTTTCTGCTTTTGTCACACATCTTGACTCTTTCGCTTGCGTTCCTGATATTGTCTTTGTGTCTGAAATCTGGATATATGACTGTAAGAAAACCGATTATTTTATACCCGAATTTAAGTTCTTTTCGAATACGAATGAAAATTACGCTGCAGGTGGAGTTGGCTGTTTTGTGAAAGATGTCCACAAGGTAATCGAAATATTGTGTGTTGATCTTATGAGTGCTGATGTTTTGAAGGTCACCGTGGAGATTAACAACGTAATGTTTGTGTTTATTTGTGTCTATAGACTTCATATGTTTAGTGCTGGGACGTTCTTTAACGAATTTTCTGAGCTTTCAGCAAAGGAAAAATCGAAAAATGTTATAATTGTAGGTGATTTTAATATAAACAGCTTGGATGATAGTGCATTTGTGTCTGATTATTTATCATTACTTGCTTCACATGGTCTTGCATCTTTTATTAATGAGCCTACTAGGCCCTCATCGGGGTGGTGTGTAGATCATATCTATGGTCGTTTCAGTGAATTTAATATAGCTGAGTGCATAAAATGTGTCTTTGACCTCAAAATAACAGACCACTGTTTAACAGGGCTCTTAGCTCCAATGCGTAAAAAGAACAGATGTGGCTCAGCGCAATCCTCTCAAAACAAAGCTAAAATTGACTTTTATTCATTAAAAAACTCTCTATGTGTTGAGTCTCGGGAGGATGTTTATTGTTGTAGTGATCCGTCTGCTGCTTCCACAATTTTCATTAAATCTTAAAAAATTCATATTTTAGCAAGTACCTCATTTCTGCCGCCTAAAAAAATAGTTAAAAGATTAAAACCTTGGATATCTATATCTCTAGCAAACAAAGTGAATCGTAAGAACATTCTTAGAACAAAGTGTGCAAAACACCCCGATAACCAGCAGCTGCAAAGAAGATATAAAAAATTGTGTGCCGAACTAAAGAAAGAAATTCCCATATGTCGCGATAATTATTATCGTGATTAGTTCAGTTTTGCTCAAGGTAATTTACGAAATGAATGGCGAGTAGTCAACGGCTTACTGAACAAATCTACTGCTCCCAAAAAACCTACTCTTTTGAGTGTTGATAACTCTGAAGTATCCGACAAACTAGCCATATCTGATGCCTTTAATACCTTTTTTGCTAATGTTGGCTGTAATTTAAAAGCGAGTCCGGTCCAGTCGATTTGTCGTACTTGTCCTTCGATATGTGAATATGCTCAGCCGTTACAAAGTAGTAGTTTTGTTTTTGAGCCTATAACTCCATATGAAACTTTGAAAATTATTGGTACATTATCTAATTCATCATCTTGCGGAGCTCATGGTGTACCTAGTTTTGTAGTAAAAAGAATTGCTTGTTTCATAGTGGATGTTTTGGCTTATGTGTTTAATCGTTGTGTGTTTCATGGTGTATTTCCTGCTGATCTTAAGTGTGCAGATGTGATTCCTTTGCATAAAAGGGGTTCCACCTTGGAAGTCGGTAACTACCCGCCAATCTCAATGTTGTCGGTTTGTGTAGAATACTAGGCTTCTTAATCAAAGCCAGGTTTTTTAACCCAGTTCAATTTGGCTTCTTAATGGGTAAATCGACGGAAGATGCTCCAGATTATGTCACACCTCGATAGGAAAAAATGTTCGGCTGGTATTCATTGACATTACTAAAGCATTCGATATGGTTGACCCTAAATTATTGTTGGGTAAACTGCAAAATGCTGGATTCCGTGGTTTCGTGCTCGATTGCTTTATGTCTTATCTCTGTAATAGGTCTCAGAGAGTGAAGTTAGATGAAATAAGGAGTGGATTAGAGTTTCTTGACTTGGGTGTTCCCCAGGGATCTGTTTTGGGACCTATTTTGTTTCTGATCTTCATCAATTCTCTCTTCTCTCTGAAATTCAAGGGTTCACCTACTGCCTTTGCGGATGATATCGCCTTTTCGTGTGGCCTTCTCACTCCTCTGGACTTAATTTTGGATATCAATTGGGATCTAAACCTATTGAGACACTGGTTTTCTGAACACAATTTAGTTATAAGCTCCAAAACTAAGGTGATGTTCTTTAGCTTATCGCCTACATTCAATATGGAAGCTGATGTTTATTTTCACGCACCTGAGTGTCCTAGGTATATTCTGTCCTATTGTTTTTGCTCGTTGAATTCGTCCTCTCTCTCCTTCTGCAATAATTTAACCTGCAGTGATAAGTGTTTTCTGGTTGAGAGAGCTAATGAGTTTAAATACCTGGGGCTTTCTCTTGATTCTAGGATGAGTTTTGTGAAGCATACTGTGGCTTTGAAAAAGTATTTTCGGTGCACCCTTTGTCATTTTTATTATTTGCGCAACGTATGCTCAACAAAGCTGTTAAAAGCAATTTACCATGGTATTTTCCATTCAAAATTACAATGTGGAATTGCTCGTTGGTTGGTGCGTACAGAAATAAAATACAACCTTCGCTGGTTCTGCAAAAATCTGTCATAAGGAAAATTTGTCGTAAGCCTAGTAGACATTCTAGCTTTCCTTTGTTCTGTGAATTGAAAATACTTCCTGTTCGTCATTTGTATTGTTTTAAAGTGTTAAAAATATTCTTTATGAAGTCTGGTAATCTTAATTTTCGCTTAATTTCTGATTATAACCTTCGTGGAAATCTTTCTAGCTATTTGTCTGTTCCACACTTCCGTACTACTGCCTTCCGTAATTTTTATTCCGTTTTTTGTTATCGACTTTTTAATCAACTACCTCGGTCAATCAGGTCAAATACAATACCTCGAACGTTCCTGAAACAAGTTAAGATGTGGCTCTTTAACTTCGATCATATTGCTATGGAATCTCGTATTTCTGATGTTTTGATCTAATTTATCTTTTTATCAATTTATGTTGTTAGTAATTTAGTTTTTTTTAAGTTTTTAAGGGGCACCCCACCCTTACTTTCAATTTTTGTATTGTTTAGTCAATTCATCTGGCGTTCAATTCTATTTTTCTTTTAATTTAAATTTAAATACTGAACGTCATTAATCTTTTCTTATTTTATATTTAATTGTATTTTTTATATTAAATTGTAATAGTCTTCTGGCTGTGGGGTGCCGTGGCGTAGTGGTTAGTGTGTGTGCTTACTACGCCGGAGGCCTGGGTTCGAATCCTGCCATCGTCACCTGAAAAAAAAGACTTGTTCTTTTTCACGGTCCCCACCTCCGCGAGGGTTTGACAAGCCCTCCGAGAGTATCAATTGTCTTGAAAAACTTCTCAAAGTGCCGTTCGGATTCGGCAAAAAATTGTAGGTCCCTTTGTATGTAAAAGAAATTAACACACCAGCATACATTGTTGAGAAGTTGGCCCTGGTTCACCTCGAGCTGTTGCGCCACTCTATTATAGTCTTCTGGCTGCTTAAGAAAGAAATAATAAATCTAAAAAAAATCTAAAAAAAACAGTTTTCTGTAAACACGAATTCAAGTTTTTTTGCTTATTTTGGTTAATTGGTTTACCGTAAAACAGTATTTTAATAGTAAAGCGTTAATTTTGAATTGCGTTTTATTGTACGCTCATGTAATTAATTGATTTGATTATGTTGAAATTAAATTTATTGTTTTTCAAATGAAACCGAACTTAGTCTTTGCATAATGGGATTTGATTATGAAGAAGAGTGTAAGGGAAGAATGTTTACATAGGGAAGGAAGATGCCATGTTTACTGGCTACTGAGGCGAGTGAAGTAGCATTCGCAGGGAGGGTAAAGGAAAACATCTCGCGGATACATAATACCGAGTGTCCAAACAAGCTTGGCATGGTTTTGTCACGCTGCCAAAGGGTCAAGTTCCCACCCCACCGACGAGTATCAGTTCCGGAACCAGCATGCCAGCAAGGACCCTATGACAAAGAAAATGGCAGCGTAACAAATGGCGCCCACATCATGAGGCCTGCTGTAAGGCAGGAAGAAAACTTAGTGGCTATACTAATTGCTATACTAAGTGTTTTTCGTTAGTTTTTTTTTCAAATTTTAAAGTTTTAGTTCACTTGATTTCAATTCATTTGGTTTAATAAACCAGCATAAGTCCCGATGACCGAGTGATGTTGCGCACTTGGTATCGCGTTGCGATGGGGCCTGATGAATCCAAAGAAAGTTTAGGATGTGGGAAGACTCGAGCCAAGAGAGAATTTGTGATGCAAGTTCACTTTTGTCCGAGCCTTCGTATACACATTCAAATGCACTGGTCTGCAAACAAACAACAGTACGAAGAGACTTAAGGTGATAAAGAGGCCGTTCTTGATTAATTTATTTGCTGAATTGATTTTCTAGATATCCCTTAAGTATTATCTGTACAATGTTTTGTGATTTTCAGCTTTTGAGCTTTTTCACTTGCTCGTGGAGTCGCTTGTAAGCATCCGTTGAAGTGCAGGCGTTCTGGGAAAAATGAAAAAGTTCAGTTCGTTTTAAATAGTGTTTAGACCAATACATACATACCGATAGTAGAATATTTCAATTTTTTGATCTTTGGGCTCGCAGTACTTCGGCATTTTCCACTTCCTGTGTCTACCTTTAGTTAGTTCCTCATCCTCAACCCGCATGGCTGAACATTTTTTTAATTAGTTTTTGTTTATTTTAAACTTAAGTGTCTTATATGGTCAGTGGAAAACATACAAATTTTTTTATTTTATTTGCAAATTTATCTTCTTTTTATGCATCACTTTTGGCTGTCTTTGTTGAAATTTTGAATCAAGTTTTGCTTGTTTTCGAGTTTTTGGGGACGCAGTGAAAAATTTGAATCTACCTCGTAGCTTTCGTGTCCGTTCGGTCCGTTTAATTGTCCGTGGCACAGGTTGAACCTGGTTGCCATCGAGTAGGGGTGCATCTAAAACAGGCATTATAGAAACTCGGAATGATTGCTAGTGCCAAACATTACTGAAGCTGACTTTGACTACTTTAAGCAAAGATTTAATTTCACGGTTGATCGGTTCAACTTAGACAACAGCTTAAGTTTTTCGCAAGAATTGAACTCCATCGTCAACGACTCATCTTCGAACATGCCGGACAGTGACAATCAAAATGGTCCTCGGCCCAGGATTAGTGACCCGGGTTCACTCAGACGGAAAAGTGAGGTCGGAGTTTGAAATGTTGGCAAACCGAATAGACAGAAGCCTCACTTTAAGCCAAGTACATTTTTTTCCAACACTTGGATGGGTTGTGAAATGTGTTGCCAAGAATAAACCAAAATTCACAAGTGAGCGCTCAGGCTGTGTCGAATATTCCGCCCACTCCTAGTCCTAGGGTACGCCCAGCACTAATGTGTCTGGGTCGTGCAGGTTAGATAAGTGGAACATTAAATATGACGGCAGGGAAAATATAAGCGATTTCCTCTTTAAAGTCAACCGCCTTCAAAAGACTTCCGCTTACACTGACGAACAGCTAACCGCAAACTTGTACTCCTTGTTGGATGGCAAAGCCAATTCCTGGCTCTGGGGCTTTTTACGTAGGAATCCCAATGCAAGGCTCGCACATGTGAAGAGCGCGATGACGAAAGAGTTTGGACGTCAAGAGAATGACGTCGATTTATATATGCGTCTTCTAACCAGGAAGCAGGGCTATAAAAAGTTGTTTGACGATTTTTATAGTTCTGTTGTCGAGTTAAATGATAGACTGCAGGAGCCATTCGACACGAAAAAGCTAATTGACGTCATTCGCACCAACGTCAGAGAAAAAATTGGAGAAGTTCTCTTGGCGGCAGACCTTAAAAGCCTTGAACAACTTCAAAAGAAGGCAAGAGATGCCGAGAGGTTTCTTGCGAAAAGAGCTAATTCTCACAGGCCAGTCGTCCACGAGTTGGAGTCAGACGCTCAACAACAAGGGGAGGAATTGAGCGAGGAAGTCGCTGCCCGCACACGCTTGCCAATCTGGTGTGTTGGAACTGGGACCAACAAAGCTATTCATATCATCAGTGCCCTTCAAACGAAAGGAAGTTGTTTTGTTACCTCTGTGGTTGTAAGGGTGTAAGTATTCCTAATTGTACAAAACATCCGGGAAACTACCCGAGGAACGAGAAGAAGGGTGGGTAGATTCGTTCCCAGCCAGTACCAAGGAGATTCCTCTCGTAGGAGCTCCTATCAAAATTTTAAAACATGCCGAAAATTAAGATTCTGATTGTCATCCAGTTTTATCACATAGATTGAAATCCATACACGAGCGTAAACTGATTTATTATAAGGTTCGTGCCCAAATCATGTGAGCTAAAAATAATTTGGTGAGTGACTCGGGTAAAAAGTGCAGAAACTGGTTTAGGATTCGGGAAAAAGTTCGAAAGCAGATCGTGGAGACCATCATTGCATCCACACCGATGGAAGGATGTATGCGAACGTCCAGCTCAATGGTGAAGAGGCATTTGGCCTGCTCGACAGTTGAGCTTCCATTTCGGTGCTAGGTAGTGGGTGTTATGAGTTGGTTGAAAGTAATGGGATTGCAGTGAAGCCGTACAAAAACGTAGTGCGGACAACTCACGACATCGTTGGCTTATGCGAGATTGTAACGATGCTGAACGGTGTCACGAAACCCATTTCATTCTACTTTATTGCCAACCTGACTCAGAAGGTTTACCTAGGAATGAACTTTTGGAGGGAGTTTCATCTCATGCTACAGATCTGCGAGATACAAACTGATTTCCGCACACGTGAAGATGAAGTCAATAATAAGGAGCAGGCAGATCTAATAGAACTTTCGCCTGAACAAAAGCTCCGCCTTTTATCCACAAATAAGCGCTTCCCTAACTTCGTCGAACTAGGTCTTGAGAAAACTCATCTGGAAACTCACGTGATTGACGTCGGGAACGCAGTTCCGATCAAATCAAGGCATTATCCATTGTCTCCGGTTCGCCAGGCGGAGGTCTACAAGGAATTGAACCGCATGCTGGAGCTTGGGGTTATTGAGGAAAGTAATTCGCCTTGGGGTTTCCCGATAGTATTGGTGAGGAAGCCCGGTAAAGTCCGTTTATTTCTGGATTCAAGAAAAGTAAATGCGGTCACTGTCAAAGACGCGCATCCACAACAGCATATCGACGGTCTTCTGAGTAGCTTGCAGGACACTTATTTCATCACGGGTCTGGATCTCAAAGATGCATTTTGGCAGATCCCGCTTGATGAAGAATCCCGAAAGAAAACGGCATTTGCTGTACCCGGTCGGGCTCTGTATCAACTAGCAGTCATGCCTTTCGGGCTATGCAACGCCATAGAGAGAACGTGTCGTTTGATGGACTGCGTGTTAGCCACGCTTCCAGCTCTGTTCCGTCGTTATGTATTGATCTACTTAGATGACTTCTTGATATGCACACCGGACTTTGATACCCATATCCAGGTACTAGGCGCACTTGCCGACTGCCTACGTAAGGCAAACCTTACTGTCAACCTCGATAAAAGCAAGTTCTGCATAACAGAGATAAAATACCTAGGGTACATTGTCGGCCAAGAAACCTTGAACCCGACCCTGGTAAAATCGAAGCAATGGTGAATTTTCCAGTTCCCAAAACCGTACGACAAGTTCGCAGGTTTCTAGGCTTAACCGGATGGTATAGGCGGTTCATAAAGAACTATTCAGATTCAGGCTCGCCCTTATTTGACTGTCTGAAGAAGAAGAAAATGTTTGTCCTGACACCCGAAGCTGTTGAGGCAGTTGAAAAGCTTAAGGTGGCTCTGACTTCTGCACCAGTGCTATCACAGCCAGACTTTAGCAAGCCTTTTGTGATACAATGCGATGCTTCCTCCGAAGCACTTGGTGGTGTTCTCTTTCAACTCGATAAGAGTCCGAATGAAAAGCCAATTGCATTTATGTCAAAGAAACTCAACAAGGAGGATCGCCAAGGAGTTAGAATGCTTCGCCGCTGTCCTGAGCGTGCGGAAGTTCCGCTGCTTTGTTGAGAGATCGCCTTTCCGAGTGTTGACGGACCACGCAAGTCTCAAGTGCCTGATGTCCCTAAAAGAGTTGAGTGGCAGATTAGCGAGATGGAACTTAGAACTACAAGGGTTCGACTTCTCTATCGAGCATAGGAAAGGTTCACTCAACATAGTGCCGGATGCCTTATCGCGAGCAAGCATGGATGAGATTTCGGCTACTGTGATTGGTGTAGAGGTTGACTTGGCGTCAGGTGAGTTCGACTCGGAGCAATATTCCGAGTTCAGAGAGAGCATTAACCGAAACCAATCCGCTCTTCCAGACCTTGTTGTATCAGGCAAATACATTTACAAGAGGATAAGGTTCAGGTTGTGGCGTCTTTGGCTGCCTGAGGCATTGACTCACGAAACGATCGAGATGGCACATAACACCAAGCTGACTTGCCATAGTGGCTTTGCCAAAACTAAATATTTTTGGCCAAAAATGCTGAGTCAGATTAAGTGGTTTGTGAGTGCATGCGAGGTATGCAAAACAGTAAAGGCGCCAAACGCTGTTCTGCGCCCACCGATTACTAAGCAGATTGTGACCGAAAGACCGATGCAAAGGTTATACATTGACTTGCTAGGTCCATATCCGCGTACCAAGCGAGGTAATGTAAGCGCATTCATCGTGATCGACCACTTCACGAAGTATGTGTTCCTCAAAGCCTTACCAAAAGCAACCGCTTCCCGAGTCTTCCACTACTTAGAAACCGAAGTATTTCATGCCTTTGGTACACCGAAGGTTATACATTCAGACAACGGGCGACAATTCGTGTCGAAAGAATCAAAGAGGTTTCTTGAAACATATGGTGTCAGACATGTGAGAACTGCATTGTATTCCCCACAAGTATACAACTCCAAAAGAGCTAATCGCAAAATTCCTAACAAGCTGCGAGTATCAATAGAAAAAGAACAGAACGACTGGGACACACACTTGTCGAGCATAGCATGCACCTTACGTTCAGACACGCATGAGTCGATAGGTTGCCATCCGTACTTTGCCCTTTTCGGCCAGAGCATGGTAACACACGGTTCAACCTATGAAGTATTACGCAACTTGAAGGCACTATCTGACCCAGATATGGTCTGGTCGCCCTAGCACGGGAATTAATAAAAGACAACCTTTTAAAGGCATACAACAAGTCGATGAAAACATATAACTCACGGTCGAAGCTGGTGTCCTTTGGTGTAGGCCAAGAAGTCTTCCACAGGAACTTTGCCCAAAGCAGTTTTATTCATGGCACGAATGCGAAGTTGTTACCAAAGTTCTGAGTTTTCTCACCAATTTCTTGGCTGCACTTTGCGAAAATATCTAGATTTCAGGAACTGCCTTTTTCTGCATCAAATTATCAATACAAAACAACCACCGTATTTGTAATCGAAACTAGAGTTTTCACTTTCAATCCAGGTTTCTTAAATCCAGGGTCCGGAGGAAAGTGGGAAACTTGATCTTGGAACTCGTGCAGGTAAATTGATTGGCTTATTCCACGCCAAAGATAGTCGCCAATAACCAGAAAATATAAACAGAATCACAAAGAATCATTTCCTTCAAGTGTATGCACAGGGATATTTATCTGAAAAAAAAACTTCTACAGGTATCGCGGGTTCGGTACTCACAGTTTGGCCATTCCTTGGCCAGGCAGATGGAATTGTTTGGACACGAGAAGAAGCAAAGTTTCCTAGATAACTGTCAATCATCTTCTTTTTCCTCTATATGGTTACACGCGGTTTCTCATGAACACTTGATTTTGCTTTTAACACTTCCGTGGGTTCTTGTTTCGCACTTGTTGGAAGTGTGCACTTCACATCAAGAGCAAAAGACCTGTGTTGCAGAACGAAACTTTCGCAAGATACAAAACTAAAAACAATTTCACTTTTTTGAAAACAAGGAAACGTAGGAATAACTTTGGCCACACAATGATTGTGTTTTGATTTTGTGACATTTTGCCGGCTGCCGGAATGTCACAACTGTCAAAATCTACGTTCCACAAGTGTGGAATGTGAAGCCCTTATAACGACGTAGCCATTTTGGAGGTAAACAGGGTGCACAGCAAAAATCATTTAAGGTTTTGGAAAAGAGAGTTTGAGCGCATTTCAATTTCTCTTTGACAAAATAGTTTCGGTTGCCGTTTTGAGTTCAGCCTTCGACTGGGTGACCGACCGCTGACTGACCGGTTAATTTGAAAAGGTGGCTCAAACCGAAACTTAATTTCTTGGCGGTTAGTCGTAGTCCGTAGTAGTAAACAGTGTATTTATAATAAAACTTAAGTTTTCGGTGGAGCAATTAAATTAAGCACCGAATTAAAAACATATCTTTTCACCTGGAAAGAAAAAGAGAAAGGAGAAATACGGCGAAAAGTCAACTCAGATCCACTGTACACCAGTCCAGAGAGCAAACTTGGAGACAAAAGGGACAAGAAAAGATTTTCAAGGAACCGGCAAGGACGAGCCAAATTTGTTGATTTGAAATTAGGTATTAGAGAAGGCCCAAGCAAAATACCTATTCTGTTGGTCTATTTGCCGTTTAGGCCAACGCTTTTTCAACCGCTTGATAGCGGTGCGGTTAGCAAACCCGCAATCCTATTCGGGGTGCTCCGGTTCGAATCCCGATGTGGGCGTTCAAAAGTTTTTTTTTATTAAAAATAATTTTTAACGTTTTTTTTGTAAGGTAATGATTTTCGTTTAATTTGATTTGGTTTTGAAAGGAAAAGAAAACAACCTAAATTAAAAGTTCTGGTGCATATATCAAGCTTTATGTATGTGCTGATAGCTTTTTCATAGCCGTTATAGAGCTCCCAAAAGAAAATTTCTTGAAATTGTAAAAGGCGATATAATATTGTTTAAGTGACAGGTATAGGCAAAACGCCGAAGGACCAGCTAGATGGAGTGGCCACATCATCGCAGGTTGCAGAGTTTGCACTATTAAGAACACACTTAAAGAAATTTTGGGTTGGGGATTCGATTTAGTAGCTAGTTGTAAAAATTTTTACTTTTACAAATCGGTAAAGAAACCGAAAATCCAGCACGTAAACAGTTTGCAGTAAGCACGAATACAAGTTTCTTTGCTTATTTTGGTTAATTGGTTTAACGTAAAACCTTATTTTTTTTAATTTATAGTAAAGCGTTAATTTTGAATTGCGATTTATTGTACGCTCAAGTAATTAATTGGTTTGATTATGTTGAAATTAAATTTATTGTTTTTCAAATGAAACCGAACTTAGTCTTTGCATAATGGGATTTGATTAAGAAGTGTGTAAGGGGATGAGGAATTAAAGAAGGGAAGAATGTTTACATAGGGAAGGAAGATGCCATGTTTAGGGGCTACTGAGGCGAGTAAAGTAGCATTTGCAGGAAGGGTAAGGGAAAACATCTCGCGGATACATAACATCGAGTGTCCAAACAAGCCTGGCATGGTTTTGTCACGCTGCCAAAGGGTCAAGTTCCCACCCCACCGACGAGCATCAGTTCCGGAACCAGCATGCCAGCAAGGACCCTATGGCAATGAAAATGGCAGCGTAACACTTTTTAAAAATTTTAAGACCATAATTAACCATAAATTGTTTTTATAAGCCTAAAAACTATGGTAGAAAAAAAAACGATCGGGCAAGTTCTCTACTGCAGGTTGGGGATTTGTCATCAAAGTATAGCAAAAATCAAAACCTATCAAAATATAGCACAACTAGTGGGAGGGTAACAATCCGCTTAGGCGAATCGTTGGATACCCCATCCCAATTGACCACTCTCAAGCTCCGAATTGTGTCATAAATCTTGGTTGTTAAAATTCAGTTTCATTCAACTTCAATTGTATTTAGAATTTCTCAGTTAAGAATCTTCTCCCTAAGAAAGGAGCGTGGCATCCACCCCTTCTCAATATTTTTTTATTTATGTTTATATTTCTTATCAGAAGTGGTATACACGTAATAATTGCATTTTCATATTAATAATTTGGTTTATACTTAAAAAACCAATAAAAATGTGGCGAAAATTTATTCACTTGAGTTGATAGCTTACAGCTTAGAGCGGATGGACACCAACGCCCCGGCCCGGAAAATCTTCGAATCCACACCGCAGGGACGACGCGGTAGAGGAGCACCGAGACTCAGGTGGCGCACGCAAGTGGAAGGGGACCTCAGCCAACTTCGCGTGCGAAACTGGAGACGGCTAGCTAGAGACAGAGCTGGCTGGCGAAGCTTGTTGGCCGAGGCCCAGGTCCACCCCGGACTGTAGCGCCACCTTAAGTAAGTAAGTAAGATAGCTTACGCACATAACTGAACATTTGATAGTGCAAGTTTTTTGTATTCGTTTTTTTTTTAAATGCCAATCACAATACGCCTAAGCGAGGATATCGCATACCAAATTTCAGCTTCCTGCGACAACTTTGATTTTTCATGCTACTAGGTAAAGTGGGCGTGTCTGTGGGCGGATTTCAAAAAATTTACACTTGTATTGCTTCGGAACCTAGAAAGAAGAGATATCAAGTTTCAAGTTTCTAGCTCAAAATTTAAGGCCTAAAAACTACCGACAGACGGACGGACGGACGGACATGGCTCATTCGACTTACTATTCGGTCTCGATCATATGCCCTTAAGCATAAATTACTGAATAACTAGATATCTAACTTCGGATATGTTAAAGCTTTGCCCACAAGCTGAAATTGATGAATTTACCCATTCTCCGACATTTGTTTACAAATGTGAGTAAATTCATGAATTCGTCGTTTCCATGCAATTTCGTTTTGCAGCTTTTACATCAGCTGATCGCGTAAGGTAAATTGTTGTTGTATCTTCTTACACGTATTCACCGACACGGAAATTTAAAGCTTTAAAAAGCTTTAAAGGCTTTTTAAAAAACGTAAGCATATGGGTGTTGGAGGGTAAGAGGGACGCAAGTTGAATATCTAGTTATTCAGTAATTTGTGCCTTAAGGTCTTGGTGATTATTTCTCTATGTTACAAACTATGAATCAAACTATAATATACCTCCTATCCTATGGGATGGGGTAAAAAAAATTGATGGAAAACAAATTAATATTCCATTAACTTTTAGTTAGAAGTTATTGTGCTTATTCCGTTCTTTAAATTGACCCAAAAATTATTTCAATAAAATATGTGGAAAAAATCGAAAAAGTGTTCCGAAGATATGATCCCTTTGAATCCGTGTACCCTTTTGTGGTCGTATACTCTGTCATAACACAGACAACACTTTTCTTATCCTTTACGTGTTATATAATGGAAATATTTTTAGCATTACCTAGGAAGCCTGATCAAGTCTACAACTTTCCCGTTCATCGAAACACAGGGTTGCATTTTTTAAACAGTTATTTACCTTTATGTGTAATTTTTGTTCGTTTTCCATATAAAATATCGTTTGGCATCCCGCACTCTATAATACCAGTAGACGTCAAACTGTTAAAAGCTCTATAGAGATGTTTGTTCACTTGCTAAAATCAGTGACGTCCAGCTGTTAATAGTTCTTGTGGTGTAAAGGTGCGATTTAAGTATGGATTCACTGCGGTTTTTAAACTAAAAAATAAGTTTTAAGCTCAAGTTTTATCACCACAGAAAATCGTGGTTCTAGGTACTGTGATTGTGACATTTGACAAATTATCGAACACTGCTGCACGTCATACCTTATAGTCCTTTACATATATCTTGGGAAGTCGTGGACAGGCCTGTGAGTAATACGTTTAGCAACTGTTTTCTGTAATTGTTTATATGGAAATTCCAATTTTGGTTATTAGTTATACCAGTATTTAGCTAGTTAACAGTTATTATTCCTCCGTTTTCGGTAGACACCTTGACAAGTGCGTCATTTCCAATGACGCCGGTGCGGAGGCTTAAGTTGCTTCGACTCAACCAGCTTCAGTCGGCTGAGAGGCGCGACGAACTAAGTTTTGCCAAGCCTGATTCCAGTGGTGGTGTGAGCATACAGCAAACCGTGCCGAAGGATGCAAGGCTGAGGGCTAAATCAGCCACGAACGAGCTCCTTCAATTGCCCTTGGCAAGGCTTGTCGTATTAGTGCCTTATCCCAACAAAACCGGCTCTGTTGCGGATGGACGTTTTCCTTACCGGCCTACTCTTGGGACCAACTATGAAGACTTCAAACAAAAAATCAAACGAAAAGACTACTGAGGTTTGCCCTCACCTAGCCCTAGCGGGCGCAACGGTTTCAAACACTGAGACGACCAAGACTACGACAACGACGATGAATAATACTTCACGACAAAGGACAGGACGTGAAACAAGGAATGTGGAGAAACAGCTCTACAGGCTGAGCAGCGACGACGATGCCTCCATCTCCCTTACGGACACGGACTCAGCGTCTTCCGTTTCTCAGGCTGCAACCGCTCTGAAATAGCTGCTAAGCAGCCTGCTCCATTGGCTGCGGAACCTGCGGCTGCTACAGCGGGCTGCTGTGCGGCGGAAAAAAACGCAGGTCTGCGGAGTTCATTCTAAAGCGTCTCCTGAAAAAGGGAGAAGCTAACTGGAATGCGAGGGATGGCGAGTCCGCGAAACTAGCTGAAGCGCTCATCGTGTGTTATCTACCTGATTTGGGAGGGCAACCCGATGAGAGCTCAGTCAATTAACCGGTTACGGCAAACCCCAGGGGTGAGACACCTGCTAAGGGAAGTCAACTCGTTTCGGGAGGGCTCCCTAACAGCACTAGTAGGAGGAGTCAACTCGCTTCGGGAGAGCTCTTTACCAAGCCGTCTACCTCGAAACCGATGTCCAAGAGACCCAGGTCTCAAGACCGCCCTTCAAAAACCCCAAAAAAGGCCAAGACATCTTCTATGGTGTCAAGGACCTTCAGCAAGGTTGTGAAGGATCATGTGATACTGGGTATCATGGACCAAGGTGATGATGAGGGTGGGATTGGCTCGGAGAACTGGAGACTCCTGAAGGCTCAGCTTTCTTCAGGCATTCTCCAGCACTGCCTGGCCAATCCTACTTTGCCACCTCCTACCTTTATGGACGGGGGCTGGCATCAGACGGGTGTCAAACTCCTGGTTTGCAGTAATGAGATCCTACATCAAGTCGGCGGTCTCAGAGGTTGGTGCTGTATAACCCAGTGCTTAGCTTAAGGCCTTCCAGAAAGCAGACATTCCAGCAAAACCGAGAGCCAGAGTCTGGACCCCTCCGGGCCCCAGTGACCCGAAGGACATTCTCCGACTCATAGGAGTACAGAACCCCGACCTTCCGACTAAAAACTGGAAGGTCATCAAAGCCGACGAGCCAACTGATGCCGGGCGATTAGTTTCATTACTACTGAGCCCGGAGTCAATTGCCCTCTTGGCTGCTAAGTTCTTCTATGGGCTGGAGACACTCCACATGAAGGTGTATAAGAGGGACGGTAAATCAGGTTCTGGCCCAGCTGAGGTATCGGCTGGCCCGTCCCAAGGTAAGCAATCCTTTGATTCGGAGGACTGCGACATCACAGTTGTAGAGAAGTTTGTGCCGTCTAGCAATGATGTTTAGGTTGGTACAGATTAATCTACACCACTCTAAAGCAGCCTCAGCTAACCTTTTGCTCCGCCTACAAGAAGGTGGAGAAGACATCGCCCTCATCCAGGAGCCCTGGGTTCTTGATGACCACACAGTTGCTGGATTGAGGGCAAGAGACTATGAGCCTTTCTACGCAAAAGCACCAGGTAAAACCAGGGCCCCTATTCTTGCAAAGAAAAGCCTTAAAATCTTTCTTCTATCCAATTTCAGTGATGCGGATTTTGTTTGCGTCAGCATAGAATGCGGGAAAGAGAAACCCATCTGGGTAGCATCGGCAAACATGCTCTACGATGCGACAGGACCCAGACGAGTGGAAATCATCCGAAACACTATAAGCCGAGCCGAGAGGGAAAGACATCCTCTCGTGATAGGCTGTGATGCCAATGCGCACCATACTGCTTGGGGCAGCAGCGACACAAACGATCGGGGTGAGTGCCTTTTTGCTTATATTATATCTACTAACCTCATTATTTGTCAGATTATCAGATCATCTATCTGACAAATAATGATATCTAATTAGTAGGCTTCGAAGAGAGAGCAGGAAACTCTTGAATCAAGCAAAACGCTCCATGGACGGAGATAAGGAAATCACAACGTTTCTCTTGGCACCTTTTTTGTGAAAACATAGAGAAAACCAGTGATTCATCCCGGATTAAGAAAGTCCTATCCAAATCCCCAATCACTCCTAGCTACATTAAAAAGCCAGATAAAAACTGGGCAATGTCCAGCAAGGAAACTTTGAACCTTTTTATGGACACCCACTTTCCTGACAGCAAATCAGAGACAATATACTCTGAAATCAGCCACGATAGAGTTCAATACACTGTACCTAACGATGTTGTCACACCCAAGAAAATACAGTGGGCAGTGCGCAGCTTCCTTCCGTACAAATCACCTGGACTCGATGGCAAAGTACCAGTGGAACTCCAACAAGGTCTCGGAATACTGAATCCTTGGCTCCACACTATTTTTAGGAGTTGCCTAAGCCTAGGCTATACACCCGAATCCTGGAGGAAGGCCAAGGTGGTGTTCATACCAAAAGCTGGTAAGATCTCCCATGCAGCTCCTAAAGACTTTCGCCCAATCAGCCTGTCTTCTTTCTTATAAAAAAACCCTAGAGAGGCTGATCGACGCCTACATCAGAACCAACATAGATAGCAGTCTTCTCTCGTGCTCCCAACATGCGTACCGCAAGGGAAAATCGGTAGAGACGTTCAAAGGATCATTGAGAAATCCTTTGAGAGCAGAGATTTCACTCTAGTATCATTCCTTGACATTGAAGGAGCCTTCAACAATGTCAGAACAGAAGCTATTACAGCTGCAGTCCTTAAGCTGAAGGTTGACAACTATCTCTGCAATTGGATCCAGGAAATGCTTAAAAGCAGGCTCGTCCATGCCGAGTTGGGGAGTTGTCTAGCTGACAGGTCCGTGTGCAGAGGAACCACTATCATGGCTATGTTTATGTTTAGGTATTATCACCACTACTATGGCTCCTCGTACTTAACGAACTACTCTTGATCCTAGAGGATAACGGCCTTAAAGTTAAAGCTTATGCTGACGATATTTCGATAGCGATAACAGGCAAGTTCCTCCCCACTATTAGGGACATAATGCAATTTGCCCCTAACAAATTAGCTGGGTGGACTAGATAGTGTCGGTCTCGGAGTAAACATGGCAAAGACTGAACTAGTACAGTTCACAAGAAAGTATAAAATACCTAACATAATTCCACCATCACTGAAAGGCGTTAAACTGTCACTTGCAGAACAGGCTAGATACCTGGGAGTTATATTAGATAAGAAACTCAGTTGGAAACTGAATATTCAAGACCGTGCAAGGAAGGCCTCCATTGCCCTATATTCCTGCAGGAAAATCCTAGGCCCAAACTGGGACTCCAACCCAGGATTGTGCACTGGATATACACGGCAGTCGTTAGGCCCATACTTATGTACGGAGTGGTGAAAGGCACTAGACAATAGTAGTAACATTACTATATTAGAGAAAGTTCAAAGACTATCCTGTATGCACATCACAGGTGCTCTTAAAACAACTCCCTCGGCTGCGCTCGACACAATGCTCCATCTTCTTCCCGTTGACATCTTCGGTAAGGGGATAGCAGCGAAAACAGCACTTAGGCTTAGGCAATCCTCGCAACTGACTCGTGACAACATGGGAAATGCTAGCATTCTGAATGGCCACGACACCATCCTTCGCAACTCGGACTACGTGGTCCCATACCTCGTCTTCAATGTCAAATTCAAGGCCTGGTTTTCAATTAACTCAGTAGACTGCAGCGCTATTGTTTTCTATATAGACAGCCAAGCTGCAATAAAAGTTTTGGAATCGCCAACGATACGATCCAAGTTGGTAAAGCAATGCCGCGAATCTCTCAACGAGATTGCTGTCAGGGGCGACGTATCCCTGTGCTGGGTTCCTGGCCACGGGGATATTCCAGGCAACTGCAGAGCCGACGAAAGAGCTAGAGAAGGTCCTAACGCCAACCCGACTCATTCAACGGAACCGGCAGCACCCATAAACTCGATAAAGTTCTAGAGCTAGATCGTAGGAAAACAAAGAGACTCATCTCCTTCAATAGGCTGAATCTTAGAAAGATAATTGGGGCCCTCACAGGCCACTGTCTGGTAGGACGACATGCCAGAAGACTTGGTGCTCCCTTCAAAGATTTCTGCAGAAGTTGCAGGGATGAAGAGGAAGAAGTGACCATGGTTCATCTTCTGTGCAACTGTCCTACCCTATCAGCACTGAGAAGGAAAAATTTAGGTGAATACTTCTTTGATGATCTAAAAGATCTAGCGCCACTCGATCTAAAGAGGATAATGAACTTTACCTCCGGGTCAAACTGGCTAAACGCATAAGGGGGTTTCACAAAACCCATCCCTCCTCCATATGGAAACTCTATAGGCGAGCAAACACCTTACAGTGGAGCGCCAAATATACCCCATTAACACATCCCCCAAGTTTTCCCCAACAGGACCGGCCTGGTAAGAGCTCATACCGATTCGGTAGTCCTCATCTCCCCGCTCTTGTGGGAACACTGGTACATATTCCCCCTGGTACGGGTTCATACCGCTTCGGTTACCCCTACCTCTCCTATACCAAAGTGGTATCACAATGGACCTCCTTTGGTCTAAGTGTGTCCCTGCCCAGTGGGCACAGCCACCCAACCTAACCTAACATTATAGTTATTACATAATAGTTATGCAAACAATCACCAGATATCACACATTAATTAAAATTTTTTTAGTACATCCAAATGTGTTCAACATTTTTTTCGGGTACGGTTTATTGAGACTTTATCAAGACACATTCTAATTAGAAAAAAAAACTTAGCTTTTTTAAGCACAAGAACAAAATTTAATAAAACAAACAAGCGAGCCTAAGCTATGACTGAATAAATAAAAATACTCTAACAACAATCCATGCCAGGTGAGGCGATTACAACACAACACCGCCTGCTGCTTACCGTCGTTTTTATGAAACCGTTAAAAAAGAAAATTAAGCAAGGAAAGGTATCTGGGAGAATCAACTGGTACAGTTTGGATAAAAAAAAAGGCGAAGCATTTTTAAACGCCATGCAAAAATACCTCTGTTACATCATTGAAGAGAACGAAGATGTAGAGTGCAGAGCACAAGATATGAAGGACGAGATATGAAGTTCGTCACTCCTAGGGTCATCAAAAGGCCACCGCAAACAGGTCAAATGAGGTGAAACTTGTGATCAGTGAAAAGAAAGCGGCTTTCAAGGCAGGAAGAAGTGCTCCTTGAACAACAGGGATGAAATGCTTTGCCTGTAATTTGAATATAGACACCTCAAGAGTCTTAATAAAAAGAAGTGCGCGCAAGTCCAAGCAAAGAGAATGGAGGGCCTGTATCAGGAATTATAGCAAGTTTCTTCTTCTTCTAATACACATCAGGCCATACAGGATCTTCGACAAAGCACCTTGAATAAGGGGCTGAAATCTTCAAAATTGCGGCTCAGAGGAGGAGAAACGCCCAGGAGATTCTTTCGCCAAGGTTCATCAATAATGCTCAGGGACAGCTTCTTGTGGATGACGACAATTTTTCACAGGTGGCAGCAGTATTGTGAGGGACTTTTGAATGAACAGTTCCCCAGGCATCACTTTCCAGAAGAAACTACTCCTAACCGAGAAGAAGTACCAGACATCACAGTCGAGGAGGTTCTGAAGGCGGTTAACAACTCCAAAAAGCGAAAAGCGGTTGGGCCGGATCAAATACCCCCAGAGTTATGGAAGAAAATAGGAGACTGCGGGTCCAAATGGCTTACGACCTTCATCTCCAAACTAATAAGAGGGGATTCAAGGCCCTAATCAGTAGAGGGGAAGTTATCTCCTTCCTTTGTTTAAAGGAAAAGGTGATACACGAAGCTGTGACAATTATCGTTCTATCAAGCTGATGTCTCACACAATGAAGATCGTCGAACGGGTACTTGATAGTAGACTGCGGAAAATAATAAGGCTATCTGAGGACCAGTTTGCGTTTGTCACAGGCAAATCAACCACTGAGGCAATCCAAATCATAAGGATCATAATGGAAAAACATCGGGATACCATTAAAGATCTGCATTTAGTGCTGGTTGATTTTGAAAAAGCTTTCGATAGACTGCCACAAGATCTGATATGGGTGGCGCTAAGGCAAAAAGGAGTTCCAGAAGCCTATGTGCGGATGATCATGCACATGTATAATGAAGCAAAGACAAGAGTAAGATGTCCTTCCGGAGTCACTGATGAGTTCTCAATAAAATTCGGTGTACGCCAGAGAGGCGTCCAAAGTCCTTTGCTTTTCTTTGTAGTCCTTGATTATCTGCTTGAAGGATAACTGACGGACCCGAAAGTATATCAGTTATTCTTCGCTGACGATGGGGCTATCATGAGTGAAGATCTTATTTCCCTGAAGCGAACACTTGATATATGGATAGAGGTTTTAGAGGGGAATGGGTATCGTGTTAGCCATACGAAGAAAGACAGGCGACAGAAGAAGAAAGAGTACCTGTGCTGCCCATTCTCTGACCCACCCCAAACAATTCCAGAGATTAAATTGAATGGAAAGGTGCTTCCCAAGTGTAAAAAGTTTAAGTTCCTGGGAGCTATGATCAAAAGCAAAGCACACTGTGATGACGACATCAATCATCGCGTTAGCGTGGGGTGGATGAAGTGGCGAGAAAACTCCGCCATATTCTGTGTCCGAAAAATGCCCCCTAAGCTGGAAGGAAGGCTCTACACCGCAGTTGTGCGTCCAGCGCTTATAAATGGTTCACAGTGATGGACGGCGTATAAGAAATATGAGAGAAATTAATGGCAGGTGAGATGAAGGTGCCTCGCATGACAGCAGGAGTAACATAGCGAGATAGAATAAGAAGTACGAAGATCCGAGGAAGCCTCCATGTAAAAGAACCTATCTCCAGAAAAAGGTGCACGACCGGCTAGTTAGTATTGCCACGTTCGAAGGAGAGATCCTACGAACCCCGTCAAAAAGGCAATGTCAATCAACATGCAATGCAATCGTGAAGGAGAGGAAGGCCATAGATCACACAAATGTAATGACAACAGCATTTATTTGGCCTCAAGGACGAAGTGATCCGAAACCGGGTGGCCTGCCGGTGTAGTCTGAGGTCAAATCGGCATACCCCACAAGCGTACCATTAGGAATGCCGAAGGGTGGGAGGCTTATGGTCCATCACTTCCGATAATAACCTCGCACCTTAATGGAAAATAAAAAGAAGAACAACAATCCATGGAAAGTTCTTGAGGGGTGAACGTCAAATACGGAGACGTCAAAACTCAAACAAGTCATCATCATCATCATCGTTTTCGAATGCCGCTTATCCTTTAAAAGGGTTGCGGAGCGAGGGTGGCCAAATGGTCTTTCCGATCCGTTCTCGATCATCTGCCACGAACTCAAGAGACTCCGGCGCAATCCCCAGGTGGGACTCAGAGAGGTTCTTTACCTGATCCCAACACCTGTTTCTTGGATTACCTGGGGCGCGATGCACTCGCATCTCGGCTAGCATGACTTATCTAGGCAGTCTGTCAGGGGGCATGCGAACAACGTGTCCAAACCATCGAAGAATCGATCGCTCCACTCGGAGAAGTAGCTTCTCAACATTAAGATTCCCACGAATACTGACGTTTTTCACCCTATACCTAAGGGCCAGTTTTTCAGTGCGAGATCATCCGAGTTTTGAAGTTAATCTGAGGTTAGCCCCAGAAACGAGTTTTTCAGTCAATTTTCTTTCGGAGTCAAACTCGGGTTAATCCAGGCTTAACTCAACAAATTTGGTGAGTTTACCCCAAATTAAACCATCAGATGCTTTTGACATATGCTTTTTGGTAGGTGACTGCAAGTTAATTTCAGATGCTTGGTCATTTTCATTTTTCATACGGCTTCTGCCACGCACTGGAAAATGAGGAATGAGGAAAATACAGCAACATATGGTGCCGTGGCGTAGTGGTTATATCAAGACGTCCCCTTGTATGTGAAGAAATTAACACACACATCATACATTGTTGAGAAGTTGGCCCTGGTTCACCTCGAGCTGTTGCGCCACTCAATTTATTTATTTATAATTGTAGTGTATGTAAATAAATACATAACATACCTCATACTTAGACTAAGCAATGTATTATAGGAACTAAGCCATAACTTTGTATTAGATTAAGTTAGTCAGTAAGCAGACGACAACGAATAAAGATCGTTCAACTAACGGCTCCGTGTTTCCTTCTTGAATATAACTTCAAGACATGTTATGTGTTGTATATGATTCCTTTGTTCTCCAAAATTCCTTTTCCTTTGTTATAAGTCTTTATGTATCAAACTGTATATAAAACTCAAGAGCTAATAAAGGTTAAAGCACTTCGTTTCGTGTTGTAAATCGTTATAAATTTCATATTATTTACATGACATAATTTGACATCTTTTTGTACTAGTTTTTTACAATCAATTAGAGTTGTGCAACATGTAAGTCTATGATGACGTCATTGCGACCCATCGTGCATTTAACTAATAAATATTTACAATAAAATTCGATAATGAATCTTTTTATTTGTCGTGAACATTACTCCCCGGCCGTGAAAGAATTTCACCAGTACCCTTGTGCTCATGCCTTAAGATTGTCAGCATTAATTATATAAAACACATAAGTGAGAAAGAGATAACCAAATAACCCATAAGAAATTTCAAATTGTAAATATCGCACAGCTGTATCAGTTGTTTCGGTTACACCCATACGTGCTATAATGGCTTTGTCTTGCATCTCATCTACTATATTAGCATTTCCATTATCTTATCGTGTGTTGTGTCGTGGAGCAATGGCGGTCGGGTCGATTGTTAACTTTCTGAGTGTTTTTTTTTTTTTTTTGTTTTATAATTTCGTGTGTGTAGTGAACGTCGACAATAATTTCGTCGGGTAAAACGAATTCTGCGGCGAATAAATGAATTCTCAGCGTGTAAATAATTTCAGGTAAGTGTATTTTTTTTTCTTTAACTGCATGCTAGTGTGAAAAAAATAGAAATAAAATTTTCATTCATTGCTTGTTGTTGTTGTTTTCTTCGGGTTGTTTTTCCTTCTCGGTAATGCGTTAATGAAGTTTCCTTGTGTTGTTTTTTTTTTTATATGTAGATCGTGATGCATTATTTTCCTTGATTTGATTTGTTTAGTTGTAGTAAGATTTGAATTATTTTATAAAGATGGTAATTAATAATTTCGCGTATTGTGGTATTTATTTTGGGAGTAATTTTATATGTGTGTATGTGAATGATAGATTCAAGTTTAAGTGGACTGTAATTTGTGTTGCGTATTTGCTTTGTTGCGAGAAGGTATTCTGTGTGTTGCTGATAGCATTGTATATAAACGTTTAATGTGTATATGCAAGGCTGATAGATTTTGTGTTGCGTATGAATTTTGTGTTGCGTGATGCATTATGTTGCGACTTCCTGTTGTGTTGCTTATAAGTATTGTATTGTGTTGCTAAATTTTTGTTCCGGATGAGGATCGTGGTGTTTAACGTTTTAATGATTTTTATTTTTACTTTTTTTTTTTTAGATTAATTTTTATATGTTCTGCTTGATTTTTTTTTTTTTTTTGACTTCTTAATTATTTTCAAAATTTATGGTAGTTTTACGTTTGATGTGTTGTTGGGCAAGGGACATATTTTCGATATAGGGCGCTTTAGTTCGGTCGTTTTCGTTTTGACTGTGACGACTCGCACTAAGTTATCTGGTCCAGGGTGTAATTGGATTAAACGTCCTAACATCCATTTGAGTGGTGGCAGTCGTTCGTCCTTAATCAAGACCATCTATTTCGCTAACGACTTGTGTCCACTTCGGACGTTGTTGTAGCCTAGAGAGGTACTCATTGCTCCACTGCTCCCAAAATGATTGTGAAAGAGTCTGCACCCTCTTCCACCGTTCCAGATGAGATATTTTCTCAAGGTTATACCATTGATCAGGTATAATGAGATAGTCATCTTCGCTGGGGTGCCTCTTTTTGCCCCCAAACTCGTTTTCGGCTCTCTAGGGAAAATGCTGCCAGCTATTATGATTGTGTTAGTGGGTTGCAATGCTACTTTATGGGGTGCAAAAAAAAAATTCACTAATACAGTCAACCAAGCTGGAAGCAAGATTTGTGCTTCCAAGGCCAAAATGAGTGCGCTTGGTCGAGCTAATTTTGGGTTTTGAGTGCGTTTCAGGCTACACATTTTAGATATCGACTGCGTTTCAGGTCATCATATCGAGGATCGATTCGTGGCAATCGTTCGGAGTTTTTATTCAGATTTCCGAGCAGACAAGTTGACTTTTCCGAATCTCTTGCAAGAAAGTTTGATTTTTCCTTTCAAATAAGAGTTAATTTATTATTTTTTTAATGCTGCATTGTTCACTTTCATGGAAGAGAAAGAAATGAATAAATAGATTGCGAAAAACGATGAAATCTTTGTTTGTGCAGGCAATATAAAATATTAGAGTGATACACAAATTACGCTCATTCAAGATTTAAAATAGAAAAACTACTTTAATTATTTGCAACGGAGACACTTACCTTGTCGATTCTTTGTCGGTTGCTATAGTTCTAACATACTCTGTTACACAATGACTTAGCATTATTGTTTGCCGTAAACTCTATTGATATTTATCATTACTATTGGGAATAACTTCAGTGTTTTTTGGAATACCAGTGGAACCCTAGGTAAGACTTACGTGGAACTTAAGACTTGTGTGAACTTTGTAGGCTTTGTTTGATTGAAAAAATGTTTAAATAGACTTGAAATAAAAATTCTAGAAAATACTTAATATATTTTATTATTATATTTTTGTTAAAAATTCATGTATTTTTTTTTTTTTGTGTTTGATTTTGCTTTGATGTTAAGAAGTGATTAAACTTATAAGAAAAGTTTGAGTCTATTTTGAAAAGGCTGCGTAAGATAAACTTGTCTTAAATCAACTCCTAACTAACTGTAAATGCTGACAGCATTTGTACATTCTTTCAAACGATGTGAAATACTTCGCCGGGTTCGTCCAATGAATGCCGATGACAGCTAAAAGGCACAGCATATACAATACTGGTGTCTAGTATTGGAACCGATCTTTGGGTGAATGTTAGTCTTGCTTAAAAGATCACCTTTCTGGTGGTAAGATCTGTTTCACTCTGTATTGCTCAAAAATTCTAATGACTTTGTCAGTGACGCCTTAAATATACTGGTAAAAAATGTACAGTCTTTTAAATTCGTGTAAAAGATATATTTAAATAAAGAAATACAGAAGAACGGATAGCTCGTCTGTTGATAAGCTTGAATACACTTTGAACCAATGAGATAAAATTTAACGCTTCATAAATCCGTGTTATCACAAGGAACAGAACGGGGGAAAATAAAAAACAGATTTTCAGATGATGTCAAAGAAATCAAATATAATGGATTATA
This sequence comes from Neoascia interrupta, assembly GCA_947623515.1. Taxonomy (NCBI): domain Eukaryota; kingdom Metazoa; phylum Arthropoda; class Insecta; order Diptera; family Syrphidae; genus Neoascia; species Neoascia interrupta. The sequence continues at coordinate 80,510,281 of OX392463.1, read as the reverse complement.
TGTCAAAATTTCAAACTATTGGAAGAGCTTATAATATACAAAATCTCTTGCTTTAAAATTTTCTTTTGTAAAGTTTAAGAACTTTTTTCAAATAAATCAATTGACTTGATTTCAATCATGCCATCAATTTTATTTGCAATAATTCGCAAACAGCTAAATAAAATTTTTATTTGAATAACATTTTATTAACAAACAATTCCTGCTATTCAAATAAAAATTATTCATGTGTGATTGAAACTTTTTTTAAAAATCAAACTGAAATACATTTTTCTCAATTTTGTGTGCAATCGCGAAAAATTTCTTTTTTGGTAATGAAACAAATTACAGATCCTATCACCAAAAAAGAAATTTTCCGCGATTGCACACAAAATTGAGAAAAATAAAATGTGAATAAAAACGTTATCCGTATCTAGACCCTACGTTTGTTCCTTTTATTTCTTGTCGACTTGAGACGTCAATTTATTCATTTGGATTACTATTTATAATTGGATAAATGAACTAGTAATAATTAAAACGAACTATTGAAACTATTCATGAAATCATTCGGAAACAAATAAAAAATTGAGCGAAAAAACTCCTTATTCTAAACATTGATCTAAAAGCTAACAGAGTATTGTTTAAATGTGCCTATTTATAAAAAAAAAAAACTGTTTTCAAAATGTGTTTCGGACTACTGGAAAATTTATCAAATTCTTTTTGCAACTAATTTTTATAAGAAGTTTAGACCAGAAAGTCCCACGTAATTTTTTTATAAGAAAACGCATTAATTAATAAAATTTAAGCACACAATCAAATAGCTTGATTGTTTATTTTAAAGAAAAAATTAGCAAAAAGGAAAAAAACTCCCAATAGCAAAGATTTCCACCTTCTATTTCCACCTCAATTGTGCTGAACTCTACCTATGGACTGAACTCAGCAAACCAGAATCAGATGTCTTTTGACATTTTTGTAATCAAAACAAATTCGATTTTCAGTTGACCCGATGTGCATGGCAAAAATTTATTCCTAATGGGCACTCGCTTGGGCAGCAGATTTTTCCTTTACTAAGAAGATAATAATTATTTGTAAAACAAAATAAACCAAAAAAGAATGGAGACTGTTTACTTTGTTTATATTTTTTGAATGACTGAGACGGCAGATTACCTCAGCTTCCGCCATTTTTAAATGGATTCATTGAACATCTCCATTGCTCACTTCACATGCATTCACAGACAGGGTCAAGAGAGAGATCCCGTTACTTTTTTTTTTGCGGGTGTTTCAGGCAAGGGGATTGCAAGTTGCCTATCTCTTTATATCTGATCAGTGGTTATACTCTGGTTGTGGAGGAGCGATGAGTGGTTCTCCCACAAGAAAGTGGCCTGGAGTTAGTGTTCGTAGGTCGTTTATGTCTTTTGACTGTGGACACAAAGGTCTTGAGTTCAGACACGCTTCTACTTGTGCGAGAAGCGTGGTGAGCTCTTCAAATGTCAGAATTTGATTACCAGCTACACGTTTAAGGTGGAGTTTGACTGACTTCAATCCGGCTTCCCATAGTCCTCCGAAGTGTGGGGAAGCTGGGGGAGTGAAATTCCACTTGGTGCCTTTGTTAGCTAGTACTTCAGTGATATTTCTCCAGTCCAACTTTGCTTCTTTGAGTTGTTTTTGTAGCTCGCTGTTACCGCCGACAAAGTTTCGACCGCAATCGCTGAACAGTTGTCTGCAAAGTCCCCTCCTTGACACAAATCTTCGGTACGCACCAAGAAAAGCCTGTGTCGTCATGTCGCTGACCAATTCAATGTGCACGGCCTTCGTGCACATGCACACAAAAATCGCGAAGTATCCTTTAAGGGTTTTAGCGTTCCGTCCTCTCCATGTTTTAACATCGATGGAACCGGCGTAGTCTACTTCTGCGTTCGAAAACGGTCTCGACATTGTTGTGCGCGCTGCAGGCAGTGCACCCATTAACTGCACCAACGGTTTCGCCCTGAACCTGAAGCAAATAGTGCAGCCGTGAATTTGCCTTTTGACTGCATTCTTTATGCCCAATATCCAAAAACGTTGGCGAATGTAGGCGATCATCTTCTCCTTACCTCCATGCAGCGTTTTCTCATGCGCGTCTTTAATGATTTGTTTCGACAAAATGTGGTCAGGCGTTAACAAAATCGGGTGTTTTCTATCATAGGGTAGAATAGAATTGCCTAGCCTTCCACCAACTCGCATGATTTCTTCTCCATCCCTGAAAGGTGTGAGTGACTTATAACCTTTTAAGTTGCCATTGTCTCCTTCTGCTCCGAACATCTCCTTTTGAGACAATCGAACAATACGCATCAGCGTTGCCTCGAGTTCAGACGGTGATAAGGCAAGATCGGTGTAGTGTTGATCGGCTTTTTGTACGAGCGATGGTCGTAAACAGTATGAAATAATACGTAATGCCCTCCTTAGTGTGGCAAATTTACCAAATATGTCAGAGATAGAACTTGTGTCGTGAACTTCCATACAGTGGTGGACTGCTGTGATGCGGGCTTCTTGATGGGTTTCCAAACACGATGGTTGCTCAGGAAAGTCGCTTTCCACTGGCTTCTTAAAAAATCGGGTCCTCTCCACCACAACCTGTTTTCGACTATCATCGAAGGGAAAATTCCCCGAGATGCCAAGTCTGCTGGGTTAAGTTCCGATGGAATGTTTTTCCATGTAGCGGTGCTGGTTAACTTTTGTATTTGTGATACTCGGTTGCAGATGAAGGTCTTCCATTTTGACGGAGGAGCTCTAATCCAGCATAACGTGATGACAGAATCGGTCCACGCATAGACCTCAGCTGCTTCCAACTTCAAGGTTCTTGTCGTTTCGTGAAGAAGTTTTGAAAGCAGCACAGCTCCGCATAATTCCAACCTAGGCAGGGTGATGGTGTTTAAAGGAGCTACCTTGGTCTTTGCCATCAGTAGGTGGATATGAATTCGACCATCTCCATCCAAAACGCGTAGATAAACAGGTGCAGCATAGGCTTTCTCCGAGGCGTCGCTAAATCCATGAACCTCCAGTTTCTTGGTTAGTTTGTCTGTGGTGGTCCACCGGTGAATGTGGATCTTCTCGACATCTGGTAGTTCTTGACGAAACGTTAACCACTCTTTTTCCACTTCTGGTGGAATGGGTTTGTCCCAATCCAGGCCCTTTCCCCATAGCTGCTGCATCAGTATTTTGGCCTTTATGGTGCAGGGTGAGATCCAACCCATAGGGTCGTACAGTTTCGCTATGGACGAAAGAATGGATCGCTTCGTCACTTCCATATCCTCGAGTTGTGTGACCTGGTACGAGAAGACATCCAGGATCGGTAACCATTTAATGCCTAACGTCTTGACTTCATTTGTTTCAGCAAATGGCAATGAAAAATCTACTGCACGATCGTCCGACGAAATGTGTTCCAGTACCTCTTTAGAATTGCTGACCTGCTTGCGTAGATGAAAGCCAGCAGTTGCCAAAAGCTCCCTCACAGCTTGAAGTTTCTGTTGGGCTTCCTCGATCGTATCCGCACCACGAATGACATCATCAACGTAAGTTTCTTTCCGTATCACCGTAGTAGCCAAAGGGAAGTTTGATGCTTCGTCGTCAGCTAGCTGCAACAGAACACGGATAGCGAGATACGGCGCTGATGCCGTGCCGAAGGTTACTGTTTCCAAGCGATATGGTTTTAGCTCTTCGCTCGGATTATCTCGCCAAAAAATTAACTGGTAGTTTGCATCAGCTGTGTTGACTCGAATTTGCCGGTACATCTTTTCCACGTCACCTGTGAAAGTAAATTTATACCTCCGCCATCTGAGTATAATGTCAATGACATTTGTTTGGAGTTTGGGTCCAATCATCAACTTGTCATTTAAGGAAGAGCCAACAAATGGTTTGAAAGTTGAGTCAAAGACAACACGCAACCTGGTTGTGGTACCGGATTCCTTAATGACGGCGTGATGTGGAATGAAAAAATGAAAATTGGATTTTAAAACTGGGTTGGATTCCTCTACTGGAGTCATATGTCCAAGTTTCAGGTATTCGGCCATGCATTTAGCGTACTCCTCATACTGTTTTGGGTTGGCTACGAGCCTCTTCTCCAATTGAAGAAACCGTCGCATAGCACCTGGCTGTGTTGGGCCCATACACGGGTATTCTTCACCTTTTAACGGCAGACGAACTTCGTAACGACCATCAGGTAAACGTTTAGTGTGTTGCTTGAAATGATCCTCACATTTCTTATCTTCCTCAGCTTCATATTTTTCGAATGGTTCTTCCTCGACTTCTCAAAACATCTTCATCGTCGTGTTGAGATCAACCTGGTTGAAAAAAGTTCGGCTTACGGTTGGTGTCGTCGAAGGTACCTTACCCAGAACCAGCCATCCAAGTACGGTTTTTTGTGCAACTACACGTTCACTGCTCCGGATGAGTCAGCGTAAATGTCGCTGCCCAACAACAACTCAACTTTTGCCGGCGTGTTGAAAGTTGGATCTGCCAGTTGCAAACCCCTCAGGTGCGCCCAATTCGCAATATTAATCGGTTGGGCCGGAAGGAGCCCAGTCAGTGATTTTAGCACGATTGCTCGCATTCTACCTGTGAAATTCGAGGTGAGTGATGCGATGTCAAGATTAACGACCTTGTTTGATGTTTCACTGCTGACCTCCCCAAGCCCACAAATCTTACTTAAAGCCCAACTAGATTTTAGGTTCAACCGCTGCACTGCTGCCCCCGTAATGAACGATGCCTCGGACCCAGTATTGACTAACGCTTTCAAGGTTAAGTAGTTGCCATTAGCTGCTCTCACCTTGACTAGAGCAGTAGATAGCAACACCTGGGAATTGGTAACGGCATGGTGAGCTCTAAAACTGCCGCTCGTAGATGGGATGTCATCTCCAGATTGAGCTTCTGGTTGGTAAGGGTTTTAGGATTGTGCTTGGCCTCCTGCCTGGTTGGCCTCCTGCCTCCTGGAGGTTGAGAATTCCTCTGAACGAAATAGTTGTTGTTCGCAGCTTGTTGTTGTGTTGAGGGAATGTTAGGGTTGTACGGGCTGAATTGTGGTGCATTATGATTAAATCCACCGTTTTGTTGTGACCCACTTGGGATGCAACTATTGGGAAGCGGATGTAGCAAAGAATTGTGTCTTTTATTGCAATGGTAGCAACACTTGGAGCTTGGACACTTGTTTTTGAAATGGCTGTATGCTAAGCAGTTTTCGCATACCTTGATTTCGAAAACAGTTTGTTTACGCTGACCCACATCCATTTCCAAAAACTTCCTACATTCTCGTAGAGCATGTGGCCCTTTCTTGCAAACCTTGCAGCTCAATTGCCGTTTCTGCACCTGCCTAGAATGAAACACTTGGGTTGGTTTAACTTTGTTCCCTACCTTTGTGGCTACTTGTTGTTCTACAGCTTCCAAAGTCCTAAAACGACATTGCAGGAACTCGAAAAACTCTGTTACGCTTGGCAACTCTTTACTATTACCTAGCTTTTCTTCCCACAGCTGTTGCGTCGTGTTGCACAACTTTTGCAGGATTACAAAAATTAGGATAGCATCCCAATGTTCCACAGGTACATCCAAGTTTTCTAAACAATGAATAACCTCTTGACTCGTATCTAGAACACGCTTGACGCTATTTGCCGTTTCATTATTTATGGGAGCCGGACCAAAAAGAAGCTTTAATTGAGTGTTAACAAGCACTCTTTTGTGGTCATAACGTTCCGTCAGAATCTCCCAAGCACGTTCGTAGTTGCCCTTATCGATGGCTTGATGTTGAAGTAGCCTTTCTGCCTCCCCGCCTATGTTGCATTTTAAGAAGTGCATCTTCTGGATCTCCGAAAGAGTTTTGTTTGTGTGTACCAAGGACACAAACATGTCGTGGAACGACCTCCAGGACTCATAACCGCCCGAAAAAGTTGGCAAAGTTATTGCGGGCAACTTCAACTCACTGGCGCGGATGTCCCCTGAAGTATCCTTCGCCTTGGCGTTGTCTTTTGGTACGTCCACTGGTGGTATTTTGTCCATGGCATCCAACACTTCGGTCCTGTAGTCAGCATACACTTCCCGGATTTCATCGTATACTGCCTCCAAATCAGCTACCTTCAACTCGGCTTCAAGTTTTCCGGTGCCAAGAATCTGCTGATGGTACTGTTCTGCTACCGCAAGCTGCTTATCCATCATGTCGATGCGCGTCTTAAGGTAATTAATTTTCATTTATCTTGTTTTGTCGGCTTTTGAAAAATTGTCCCTATCTTTTTTCAGGCTTTGTAGGTTATTAATTCGCAACTTGCCACAAGACATAATTCTACGTTTTAATATCAACGGTATATGTACGAAGACAACAAAAAAGAATGTGCAGCACTCACCTGCGAATTATTCCTGCTGGCAATAAAGTCGGCGGACAGCGATCTGGTTGGGATTCCTTGTGTCAGCAACAAGTGTACAGCGTACAGCACAGCAACTGGTGAGGTGATGGTGTTGTATTCCTGGGGCAGCAACAAGGAACGGCTTACAGCAACTGGTGGTTGTGTTGAATTCGAAACGTATTTAACACTACGCTCGGCACAAATGATTTTAATTTTAGTTTGCAAATTATTATTTAGCACACACAATTGTTATTAAAAGAATGTTCAAAAGTTCAAAAGGGTTCTTTTACTATGAAAATCACAAAAGAATATTTCACGGATCGAATGGACCAAAATGTTCCGGCTTGAAGGACCAAAATGTTATTTGTTGTATATGATTCCTTTGTTCTCCAAAATTCCTTTTCCTTTGTTATAAGTCTTTATGTATCAAACTGTATATAAAACTCAAGAGCTAATAAAGGTTAAACGACTTCGTTTCGTGTTGTAAATCGTTATAAATTTCATTTTATTTACATGACATAATTTGACATCTTTTTGTACTTGTTTTTTACAATCAATTAATGTAATTACAATCAATCAATCAATGGGTCATTGCGACCCATCGTACATTTAACTAATAAATATTTACAATAAAATTCGATAATTAATCTTTTTATTTGTCGTGAATAAGACATTTTACAGGCGTCGCACATTTTACATTTTACAGGAAAAATTAAAAAGAACCCCACAGAACAATTTTTTGAACATTGTTAAGCTTAAAATTAAAAATAATAAATAGTGCAAATGGGTGTAGACGATGAAAAGAAAGTATTGGAGAATAATACACAAGTGCCGTTTATTGGTCACATCGAAAATTCCCTACTCGAAGATGACTTTGAACAGTATGTTGAGCGTTTGGAGCATCTTTTCATTCTTAATAGAATTAAAGACTCAAACATGAAAGTTTCCCTTTTTATAAGCTTCGCGGGTGGTGATCTATATAAAATTCTAAAATCCCTAACTGCACCAAAATTGGATAAAGAGTTTAATTTTAAACAGTTATTAAAGACACTAAAAGCACATTTTAATCCGAAGCGTAATATAAGAGCTAAGAGACATAAATTCATGTCACGCGCAATAAGACATGGCGAGACTTTGAGTGATTTTATGGTGGAGCTTAAAATGTTAGCGGAAACATGTGATTTTGGTCAGTTTCTAGACCAAGCCCTTTGCGACAAATTCATTTGGTCGCAGAGAGAAGAGCCAATCAATCCAGCGCATGCTTTTGGACATGCCGATGCAAAACACATTTTCTGACATATGCGAAAAAGCGTTGAACATGGAGCTTACGATGAAAGAAGTCAAAGATTTACAAGGAGCGAACAACGGCGGCTGCGGTGCCAGTGCGAGCGGAGATAATTTGGTGGGAAGAATAACGGAGCGGTCATCTAATAACGGAAACAGACGAGGACGATTAGCTAGTCGGTGCAGCAGAACGGGTTACAGACACAAAAGCAAGAGCAAGCAGTCATCAAGATTCAAAGACGTACAGTGTTACAGGTGCCATCAATGGGGCCATTATGCGAGTTACTGTAATGAGAGAGAGCCGAAAGCCAGAAAGGGAGATAACACAGTAAATAGGAGAAATAACAAAGTAAATATGGTAGATATAAATAGCAGCTCAGAAAAATTTAGTAATCTTACGTTAGGTAATGTACATTTTAACAGTCGAAAATCTGTAAGCGATTCCTTAACTATAAGAGTAGAAATCAATAAGATTTTACTAGACATGGAAATAGATTCAGGTGCATGCTTTTCTATTATTTCTAGTTTTACATTTGATAAATATTTCAAGGGTTCAGTTGAGCTTGAAACATTTCCAAAGAAGCTCAATGTTATAACAGGAGAACCTTTAGCGGTTGTGGGCTATTTCGCAGCATTTGTTTCATATGATAATAAGGATTATTTACTGAAATTATTTGTTATTCGATCTAAATCAGAATTTACTCCGTTGCTTGGTAGAGATTGGTTGAATGTGATGTTTTCTAGATGGCGAGTTTTACGATCAAGAGTGTGTGCATGGGACAAGTAGGAAGTGATCTGATCAAACGGTTTCCGAGTGTCTTTGATAACAATTTCGATACGGTTATAAAAAATCATGTGACCGAGATTATCGCAAATAAAAATGCCACACCAATTTTTCATAAGGCATATACTGTTCCTTATGGATTGCGAGATAGGGTAAACAAGGAACTAGACAGACTCACTGAAAAGGGAATTTTAATTCCAGTGAAATACAGCGAATGGGCCTCGCCAATAGTGCCTGTAGAAAAAAAAGATGGGTCTATTAGGATATGTATAGACTGCAAGACAACCATAAATCCGTTTGTAGAAATAAACCATTATTCTCTCCCTAAGATGGATGATATTCTATCTGGTTTCCCAGAGTGCGAATGCTTTTGCATTTTAGATTTAGCTGGTGCCTTTCAAGAAATAGCTTTGTCCGAAAGTTCCCAAGCATATACGACGCATATAATAACAGACAGGGGCTTACTTCTGTTCACTCGATTACCTTACGGGGTCAAATCTGCACCAGTGACATTTCAAGCCATCGCAGATAGCATACTCCATGGGCTGGAGAATGTTAAATGCTATATTGATGACATTATAATAGGTGGTAAAAATGAAAAACATTGTAGAGAAAAGCTTTTCATGGCCTTAGAGAGATTTCAAACCTACAATGTGAAAGTGAAACTTGCAAAATGTAAGTTTTTTCAATCTTCGGTGGAGTATCTTGGACACGAAATAGCTGCCGCGGGCATACGTTCTAAGCAAGACAAAATGGAAGCCATTTTGAAAGCACCTACTCCAAAAGATATAACGTCCATAAGAGCATATATTGGTCTTTTAAACTTCTATAACAAGTTTATCCCAAATCTTTCTACGCGGTTAGCACCTCTTTATAATCTCTTAAGAAACGATATGAGTTTAACGTGGGACGAACAATGTGAGAAAACTTTTCAAGAGAGTAAACTGTGGCTTACGGAAAGCAGTTTACTTACACCTTACAATCCTGAGAAGGAGTTAGGTTTAGTTTGTGATGCGAGTTCCTATGGAGTTGGGGCGGTTTTGTTTCATATAGAGCAGACTGGGGAGGAAAGGCCAATCAAGTTTATATCTAGTTCTCTTACCGAAGCCGAGAAGAAATATTCACAAACTGAGCGAGAGGCTCTGGCGGTCATATTTGCGGTCAGACGTTTCCATAAACTAATTTACGGAAGAAAGTTTCAGATCTTTAGCGATCACAAACCATTTGAGGTAATTTTTGGCACTAAAAGCAATAACGCCATTACAGCGGCAAGACTGCAGCGCTGGGCCCTGATCTTATCGCAGTATGATTATAAAATTTCATATAGAAAAGGTTCGGAAGTGGGTAATGCTGACGCTCTTTCAAGGTTGCCATTGGAAGAGCAAACTAATATTTCGAGTAACCTTATAAATTTTTTTAATATCGCTGGAGAACTACCTATTAAAAGAGAAGATATAAGTCGAGAAACACTTAAAGACAAATACCTGTCAAAAATTGTTGAGTATGTCTCCGAAGGTTGGCCAAATTCATTCAATGATAATATCTTTCAAAAGTTTTACAATAAAAGACTTTCACTATCCATTTCGGATGGCTGTTTAGTGATGGGTTGCAGAATTGTCATTCCTTGTCATTTTAAGGAATATGTCCTTAACTGTCTGCATGAAGGCCATATCGGGATCGTAAGTATGAAAAGCGTTGCAAGAGGTGCTGTGTGGTGGGTTGTGCCACACAGTGGCACAATTCGTGCTAGGCTTTCAAATATTGATCGAGATATTGAAAGCCTAGCACGAAGTTGCTTAGTATTTCAGCAGATGGAAAAAAAGGGTGTGCTGTAGGTCTCTCAAGTTGGCCTGAAACGACGTTCCCATTAGAAAGGATCCATTTATATAAATAAATATAAATAAATAGAGTGGCGCAACAGCTCGAGGTGAACCAGGGCCAACTTCTCAACAATGTATGCTGTGTGTGTTAATTTCTTCACATACATGGGGACCTACAATTTTTTGCCGAATCCGAACGGCACTTTGAGAAGTTTTTCAAGACAATTAATACTCTCGAAGGGCTTGTCAAACCCTCGCGGAGGTGGGGACCGCAAAAAAGAACAAGTCTTTTTTTTCAGGTGACGACGGAAAGGATCCATTTGGATTTTTTTATTTTAAAAGAAAAACATTTTTGGTGATGTTTGATACATTTTCGAAGTGGTTGGAGGTAATTTTTATGCACCAAACTACTGCCACTGAGGTGAGTCGTTCATTTAGACAATTTTTTGTTATATTTGGTCTTCCCAAAGAAATTGTTTCGGATAACGGTCCACCATCCGATTCAAAATAAATCTTAGAGTTTTGTTTAGCCAACGATATAAAACTGACAAAGTCACCGCCATACCACCCTCAGTCGAACGGCAGTGCCGAACGCGCTGTTCAATCTGCAAAGACTTCCCTGAAGAAATTCTTAATAGATCAAAGATACTAATCCCTGCCAATTAAGGTGTTGGTGGAAAATTTCTTATTTATGTCTCAAATGTCTCAAATATTTAAGGAATCCACCCGTAATCAACCATCCACTTGGATAAGCATCCCCACCAGATCCTTCGGGCCCATTGGTCACAAAATGGTCATTGTATTTCACCCTCGGAAATATGAAAAATGGAGGGAGACTGTCTCCAATGGCATTGACTGCAAAGCAGACGGTAACTAGGGTGCATCTCTCTGCTGACGTGACTTGTCCAAACTGGCGTTCTTTTTTCGATGCCAACACCTTCCGACATTTCTGGAAAGTTGTGCATCCTGTCTCATCACAAATGAAAATGTTTTGAGCTTCGAAGGCATATTTTTCGTGCACTTCTTTTAAATTGCTGAAAAAATTGGTCACGTTTTTTTTATTGATGCTTGTTGACCTTGATAGGCTTGTAGCTTCAGGTAACCGCAAGTTGATTATAGGGTTTCTTTTTAAAAACCCACGAAACCAATCATTCCCAGCTTGAGAATCAACCAACCAGCTTGATGGCATCTTTTTCTTGTTAGCTTTAGCATACTGATGGGCAAACGACAAAGCTGCTTTTTTTGTAAGGCCGTACTTCATTTTTCTGCAGGTTAGCAAGTATACAACCAATTGTTTTTCTTCTGCAATGTTGAATACTTGCGATTATCTGTATTGGCTTCCTTTGCTGTCAAAATTTTCAAGTTTTGATTGACATTGTAAATACCGCCCAAGAGTCGTTCTGTTGATGCTGCATTTCGCCGCTGCTTCTCTCACAGATTTGAGCAGAAGTTACAGTCCGTAACTTCTGAAGAAGGCTAAAATTTAACATTTAGCATCTCCTAATAAATGTAAGACACAAAAAAGAAAAATTTAATTGGTAAACCTCCTCTAGTGGGCGTGGCATCTATTTTAAGGGTAAATTTTCAAATGCAGTTTACTCAATATTTTTGCTCGAAATTGAAAAAATTTCACTTAATATTTTAAGTAAAAAACGCATAGTTCTAAATTTTTTTTTAACCGCCAACATTTGGAGGTAGAACTAAAAAAAAACTAAAATTTGCCTGAAAAACTTTATTTTGACTAGCCTTAAGCCTAATTTAGGAAAGCATGAAACAAAAAAGTAGCACGTTAGGAAAATGAGACTTCAGTCCAGATTTCGTTCATCTAAAGTTGTAAGCCACACCCCCTTTTAAGGGTCGATTTTTTAAAAATATTGAATTTTAACCAAAAAATTGCATTTTTACGTACATTTAAGTGTAACTTGGATATATATGGATAGATATGATATATCTAATTAGGGGTGGTTGGACCACGCCCCTTTTCGAAGTTTGTATTACTTATAAAATGTCAAAAAATAACTATGTCATCAGCATTTTACAATGTGGGATAGGATGGGGTATTCAACGGTCCGTTTTACGGACTGTAACTTCTGCGTACACACTGTAGCACTTACTCACTGGTTGTTTTTACTTTTGAAGCACAAAATCACCTTTTTATGTCTAGCACCCAAACACAACTGATGATCTCAAATTCCTTTTGTTACCAGGTAGCGGGTCACTCTCGTCATCGTATGCACTAACACTAGCAGGATCAGTGTGGAATTTGAGAGAAATATGTCGAGTGATTCAAGTCTCCCGTATGGTCAAGTCTCCCGCTTTCCCCCTACGTGCGTATTCTGTGAAAACTCTTTACCGTCCACTGAAAGTAAAATCAGAAATCACTTAAAAAAAATTGTATGCTCGGGCCGACCCTTACTTACTTAAGGTGGCGCTACAGTCCGGGGTGGACCTGGGCCTCAGCCATCAAGCTTCACCAGCCAGCTCTGTCTCTAGTTAGCCGTCTCCAGTTTCGCACGCGAAGTTGGCTGAGGTCCCCTTCCACTTGCGTGCGCCACCTGAGTCTCGGTGCTCCTCTACCGCGCCGTCCCTGCGGTGTGGTCCTTTTCTCGTTTGCATTGGTCGTCAACAGTAAATCCGTCCGAATCCGAGGCTTGTTTCTGCTTCGTGACTGGTGTTTTTTTGCGTGGACGGGAAGTCACCCCGACGGCACGACCCCCAACCTGGAGGACCAGATCCTTTGTTTAGCTCTAAGGACGGAGAGCCGGATAGGCCGCACCTTATAAGCCTGAGCTCCGAATACGTCGTAGTAGCCCATATAAGGTGTTTTTATTTTATTTATTTATTTTTTTTTTTTGCACTCATCAGATCTGTGATGTAGGGTGCCTAAAGCAAGCAGCAACTACAAGCACAAAATTGCCAAGCAAAATATTGCTTACACAGGCTCATCAACTAGTGCAGGTGTTAGTGGTTAATGTAACGATCACTTAACACATGCACAACAATTAAGAAAATAGGAAAAAACTAATAAAATAGATACACATAAAGAAACAAAATTACAATTGCTTAAGCTGCTTTTTCAGTGTCGCTTTGTCAATATTGAAATCTAGAACACTACTATATAAATTGTACAGGGTACTCATGCGTGTAATAGGCTCATGCATGCCGTAATTCGATTTATGATTCGGAACGTTTAACAGATTGAAATTACGTAGGTTATAAGAGCCACCACGAAATTTAAATTTGAAAGAGGACAAGAGGTCAGGTGCGTCAATGTGACCTAACAATATTTGCTGAATAAAAACGAGATCGGTGTTAATACGTCTTTGAGACAGGCTCTGCAGTTACTTAATTGCAGAGCCTGCAATTAGCCTCTGGGAATAAGGTGGAAGGTGAAATGGATCTTTCCAAGGAAGTCCTCTTAGAGCAAAGCGAATAAATCTCCTCTGAATAGCCTCAGTCCTGTCAGCATAACAAATTTGGGATGGTGTCCAAACCTGTGAAGCATATTCGAGGTGTGGCCTAACGAAACTATTGTACAGGGAAAGAGTTGCATAAGGATTATTAAATTCCTTAGCCCATCTTTTAATAAACCCCAGCATACAGTTAGACTTATTAACGACATGATTTATGTGTTCGGAACAAGTAGGATCGGAGCTAAAGAAAACACCAAGATCACTAAATCGAAAGACACGACCAAGGATGTGGTTGTTTATTGTATATGAGAACTCCGTCGGCGTACGTTTTTGTGAGAACGTCATAACCTGACACTTATTTGGGTTAAGTGTGAGTCCATTTTTATCACACCAGATGGTGAAACTGTCGATGTCTGACTGCAAAAACACTATGGTCCGACACTGACTTTATTGTTTTTGATATTTTCATATCATCGGCATATGCAAGAATATCACTATGTTTCACACTTGACGGGAAATTATTAATTGAGATTATAAAGAGAAGAGGACGAAGATGGCTCCCTTAGGGAACACCTAATACCGCGGAAAAGATATTTGATTTAGTCCCTCTGAAGTGAAGATAAGATATAATCCAAGATATGAAATTATGTGGGGAACCTAGCGCTGTAAGTGTTTTAAAACAGTAATTTCATGTGAAATTAGATCAAAAGCTTTTGAAAAGTCTGTGTAAATACAGATAGCTTCAAATTGACTCTCCAGAGTACACTTGCTGTCAAAGGACACGAGGTTAGTGACAGTGGATCTGTTTCTTACAAAGCCATGTTGTTCTCTACAAATGATATTGCGACAGAAAAAGACAAGACTATCACAGACAACTTGCTCGAAAAGTTTAGGCATGGATGATAGCTTTGCAATTGATCTGTAATTTGACACATCACACTTATCTCCTTTTTTTAAAACAGGGGTTTTATACGATAGCTTCCAAGCATTTGGAAAAATTCCAGAAGAAAGCGACAGCTTAAATAGATGTTGGAGGGGAAAGGCAAGTATATCCTTACATTCTTTTAACAAAATAGGTGGAATCCCGTCTGGTCCTGCAGAACAATCCTCTTTAAGATTAGACATGAACTTTTTAATAGACTCAAAAGCAACTGGTAATCCATTAAACCTGACTTGTGCTGAATGCTTAAGATATTCAAAGTATTCCGTGTCGACAGGAAACAGGCCATCTCTGAACGATTTAGAAAAGTTGTGAGCGAAGAAATTACAAATCACGGCAGGGTCATTAGATGAGTTACTGTTATACGTTAAATTCGCTGGATATCCGTCCGTCTCTCTTTTCGAATTGACGAATTTCCAAAATTTATATGGATTAGATTTAAATGATGCTCCCATTTGAGAGATATAATTGTTATATAGATAGTCCGAAAGAGCTTTGAATTCCTCAAAAATTACTATAAATCTTTCGAGGTCTGTGATTTAAACTTTTTATATATAATTTCCAAGCCTTGTTTCGTTTGTTACGCAAGGATCTAAGTTCACTAGTATACCAGGGACGGTCACAAATTTCGTTTTTCTTTAATTTTCTAGGAATAATATTACCTATGGGGGTATTCAAAATAGAATAAAAATTATCCACGCAGTAGTCTACATCAGAAGAGTTCGCAACGTTAGAAATACCTAACCTGGTTAACTCTCCTGAGAGAGCGTGAAAGTTAGCCTTTTTGAAATCAAACATGTATGAACGATCATATGAATTATTATTCTCATTCTAAGGGCCCAAGCCTAAAACCTCCTAAAGTAGATAGGCCAAAAACCCCTAAGTTGACAAGGGATAAGGGTTTGATTAAAGGCAAAATTCAAAATGCGCAAGAAAACGTCGCTGGACCTAGTTCCCACCGGAGTCAAAGGGAGAATCCTCACTCAAGTCGCGTCACGTGAAAGTAAGCCACAATCGGCCGCATCAGATTCGGTCTCTCAAATTCTAGGCATGATTTTAGAAAAGTTTGAGCAACAGGCGAAACTTAATCAAGTTATATTCAACAAATTGAGCGAGCTCGAGTTTAAACCTTGGAAAACATTTAATAAAAAATCATGAATATGGGAAAGTCAATCAAAATAATTACATGGAATGCAAACGGCCTTTTGCAAAAAATTTACGAACTAGAAGTAAATTTCGGAAACCCACTTTAAAAAGGGTTCAGCACGCAAAATAAAAGGTTACATTGACTATCACGCGCATCATCCTTCAGAAAATTCGAGAGGTGGATCCTCTCTCTACATTAAAGACTGCATAAAGCACTCCAAAAACGAAGTAATAGAACTTGACTCTATGCAAATAACCTCAGTCTCAGTAAAATTAAGTCACATAAATTACAACATCGCGACGAGCTATTTTCCTCCGCTGTATCGGCTGGCAGATGAAGATCTTGCTCTGCTCTTTGATTCGCTTGGGTCAAACTTTATCATCGGCGAGGACTTTAACGCGAAAAATACTTTTTGGGGCTCACGGTGCAATTCAACAAGAGGCAGAGCCCTCTTTAAAGCAAGTACAAAACGCGAGGTGATCTTCTTATCGACGGGAAAGCCAACATATTGGCCAACCGACAGAAATAAAATACCTGATCTCGTCGACTTCTTTATCGCCAAGGGGGTACCTCGCTACCTTACGAACGTAGAAGAACGCTTTGATCTCTGTTCAGATCACTCGGTAGTTCTTTTGAAAATCGGCGGAAGCCTAGCGAAAAAGAAAAGAGCGCCTAGATTAACTAACAAAAACACCGACTGGGACGGCTTTAGAAAATACTGCAAAGAAAACATAGCTTTACCGCTCAAAACGCCACTTGAAATAGAAGAAGAATTAGATAAACTCGTGAGAGTTGTTCAGAGCGCTGCGTGGAACACTTCTTTTCGGAGATCCGAATTATCGAACAGCGGAACAATATATCCGCGAGAAATAGAAGAGCTAATATGCGAAAAGAGGAGAGCGCGCAAGAAATGGCAACGTTCGCGAGCACCCCCGGATAAGACAATCTTGAACCACCTTTCTAACAAACTGAAGCACGAACTTCAAGATTTTAAAAGTCGCGAGACTACTGCTTACCTCGAAAGTTTGACTGCCGATAAAGGTTCGAACTACTCTCTTTGGAAAGCAGTCAAGTCCGTTAAGAAGCCTATAGCACACTCTGCGCCATTAAGAAAAGCCAACGGCGAATGGGCAAGAGAAGACAAAGAAAAAGCGGATTTATTTGCAGATTACCTAGAAGAAACATTCAAACCGTTTGACGGGGAACCGTTGGTCGAGGAGCTCAATCCTTATGCGGTACAAGATAATTATAGAATAAAAACCGTGTCATTGGCTGAACTTCGTCAAACGATTAATAATCTGAAAAACAACAAAGCCCCTGGCTACGACTTAATTACTAGCGAAATTCTAAAGGAGCTACCGAAAAAAGCTTTGGTCAAGCTTCTCCATATCATTAACGCTTCCATGAGAGTTTTATACGTTCCAAGACAATGGAAAGTGGCCGAGGTCATAATGGTTCCGAAACCAGGAAAATGTCCGAACGACAAAAAGTCATACAGACCTATTTCGCTACTGCCGATAAAAGCTAAGGTGTTCGAGAAACTGTTGCTTAAAAGGTTGCAACCAATCATTGAAGAAAGACGATTGATTCCGGATCACCAATTCGGATTTAGAAAAAAACATTCAACAATCGACCAGGTCTATCGTATAACAAACGAAATCGAAAAAGCTCTGGAAGCGAAATAGATATGTACTAGCGCTTTTCTCGACGTATCGCAAGCCTTCGACAAGGTGTGGCACGAAGGCATGAAGTGAAAATTAAGGCTTTGCTTACCAGAAAACTCTATAGAATCTTAGAGCCTTACCTTAAAGAAAGAATCTTTCGCTTAAGGTACGAAAATGAGTACTCGGAATTCAAAGAGATAAATGCCGGTGTCCCGCAAGGAAGCGTTCTCGGCCCAATATTATTTTTGCTCTATACAAGAGACATACCCCACGATGAGGGAACAATTTTAGCTACGTTCGCAGACGACACTGCTATTCTCGCTATTGATACGACAGTTGAATTATCAACAGGGAAACTCCAGCGCGCTTTAGACAAAATATGCGACTGGACGAAGAGCTGGCGAGTCGTCCTTCACGAGACTAAGTCAACGTATGTTAACTTTACTTATAAAAAGATAAACAACGAACCTTTATTCATTAACTTGGTACAAATCCCGTACTCAAATGAAGCGAAATATCAAGGAATGACTCTAGACGCAAAACTTAAATGGAAGCCGTACGTTAAAAAGAAACGCGACGAGCTCGAAATCAAGTTAAGAGAAATGAATTGGCTTATCGGAAGATTTTCGAAACTAAGCATATATAACAAACTGCTTTTGTATAAGCGAGTGCTAAAACCATCTTGGACGTACGGTATACAACTCTGATGTTGTACTAAACCAAGCAATATATCTATTTTAGAAACTTTTCAAAATAAGACACTCAGAGCAATCGTTAATGCTCCATGGTATAAAGAAATAGAGATCTACAGCGAGATCTGGGAATCGCAACCGTGTCTGACGAGGTAACAAACTTTGCTCGCAAACTTAGTACTCGTCTTCGCGGACACTGCAACAATGAAATTATCCGAACTTTGGATCAGACAAATCTTACGCGCCGACTACAATGAATGAGACCGTTAGATCTAGCAGCATAAGATGAAACCGCATAAATTGACGGTATTGTAGGTGCCTTCGTTGGAAGGCAGCCCGCCACACGCGATTACTACAGAAGCTTGAACTACTTGTTAAGGAAACTTAGTCGTAGTCTGACGGAAAATGGGAGGTTTTTTAGTGAGTAAGAATCTCACACTACTATGAGCACGCGCGGCCGGTCCTCGTAGTGCCTATGAAGGTTTTTCCTACCCACGAAAAAAAAAAAAAAAAAAAATTATTCTCATGAATGAGACCGTTCAAGTCAAGAAATACATCCAGTGGTGGATGGTGAGTATCTATTTTAGTAATGTTGCATGTGGACTGACAGGCAACAGTACTAACAGCGTCTGATGAAAAGATTAAATCGAGAATTCGATTATTAATATTTTTGATACAGCTTATTTGCTGTAAGTCAGAGGAAAGAATATTGTCTAGTTTATTAAGTGCCGTTTGAGCAGAGGAAACACATGGAATAAAATACGTACTATCGTCTGAAGGTACCCATTTTAGAGGACCAAGGTTAAAGTCACCAATTAGGAGAACAGTACTATTGCAACATGAAAGGCTGAAAATATAATCAAGGGCTTTTGCTAGCTCCGAGTATAATTCAGCAGAGCTATCAGGAGGGATATATGTGTTTACAACATATACAAAATAAAGCTTGAAATCAAGTTTTACACATACAATTTCCATATTGACAGAAAAGGGGAAGGGAACTTTCGACGAAGTAATGTGTTTCCGAACAGCGGTGAGAACTCCTCCACCCAATGCTTTCAAATCGTCCTTATGACGATCTTTTCTATGTACTAGAAACTCATTATTAAAGAGCTCCGCGTCAGTAATACTAGCATTGAGCCAAGTTTCATTCAAAACAATGACGTCATGAGGAAAAAACCATTGAATTTTTAAATACATCTTCCGATTTGTGTTTGCTGCGGATCGATCGAACATTCTGATAGAAGCAGCTTAGCCTGCTGCTTAGTTTTTTGAAAAGATGTTTTGTTAACTTTGTGACTTAGCCTTTGTGGATCGATATGTAAATTCCTTGACCAGAGTGTTTGTTGGCCAGATTGTGCTGTTACAAATAGAGTTGAAAAGAGCGGGTGGGGATACTAATTTAAACGAAGACACAAAGCTGTTTGGCTTACTGAGCATTTGACAATAGAATCAGTAGAGATCATTTTTTGTGAAATCAGATCATGAACAACTTCATCAGCAGTAGTTTCCGGTTTAAGCCTAGAAACAAAGATTATTTTTGGCTTAGACACAGATTGTAAAGAATTGGAGGGTAAGTTGGAAACAGAGGCTGTAATATCTTGAGAAGCACTACTAATTAACGGAGGCGATGAGTTTGAAGAGACCTCAATGTTCAGAGACCTCAGTGTTCACTAAGTAGTTCGGCCTGACTGGAACTATGGACGCCACCGTTGATTCCATCAAGGAAATTCCTCCGCTGCCGTCCGGATGCAAAGAGATGTGCCTTAGTCGGAACACTCCTCCCCCCCTCTCTCGTCTGCTACCCCCAACAACCTTCCAAAGGGGTTGAACCCTATCTAACGTTGAGGTACTAGGCACCCGGTGTTCACCATGGGGAGGTGAGAGTAGGAGTTGATAGGCAGAGGTGGGTTAATAAAACCTGTAGTTGCTTGTATTTTCTTGAGTGCACATCTCTATCCTTTGACCACCTCGGGCCGACCCACGTTTTTCAATTTTTCTATCCGTCGAGAATCACACTTTTATTTGAGTTAAGCTGTGTAGCTCAGTAATCTTTAAATCAACCAAAAGTTCCAGCAAAAACATTTATATCGGTGGAGTGCATTTTCGTAAAACGCAAATAAATACCATGCACAGAATGGCACTCTGTGGTATGCACTCGATAACAATGCTAACAAGCCATTTGTGCGGACGCGCCAATTAAGCGAACCATTCACTCGAATCCATGGACAGGGCTTAAGAACAAGCCTTTTCTTTGGGCTGAAAGAGAAACACAATTTGACCTTAAAAAGAAACTAATGAAAAATAGTACATATGTCCTCACTCATCGAGAGTAAGTATTTGTGCGGTTATGACCTCTGTAAGATTTCCAAAATGTTCCACTGGTCTCAGAACCTTGTTTGGCAGCCGGCTGAGTTGTTTATTGTTTTCTAGTTTTTGTTCTGCAAAGAAACAATTGTTGACAAAGAAGATCGTTGACTACTTCTACACACTTTCTTTATCACAGTCAAAGAATTTCTAACAAACGTTTGACTTTAACAAAAACAACGCTGACGTGCTTGTTACATTGTTTCGTTTCTGTGTTTACTTGATTGATTTTAGTTCGGTTACTAGATGACAATTTTTTTGGCGTTGATTGTGTTTTCATCACAGATTCCGTTTTCGATGATAGTGCCTGGTTCTTAGTGTGATTAAAGATTACAGATAAGTTACCTATTGGTTTGTGTGAGGTGTGTGAATGTATGTAAATATATTGTTATGTGGCGACAAGAAATAAAACAACTCGCAGGAGTCCCTGAATGCACCCATCGATTCACTCTACAAACGCACCCGCTCGATTCACTAAACGAACATACCCAACTGTCATTCCAGTCATCTGACAGCAGCTGTCATATTCGAAGTTCGAATTTCGATTTCCCCTCCTTGGAATTCAGCGGAGGAATACCAATGGAAAATTACCAAAGGGGTATGGAACGTACTAGAAGGTGCTTAATTTTGTATAAATACACGGGTGGCAGGCTCGTACGGGACAGTTGTATATTAAACGTGGACTTGTGAAAATTGGTAATAAAGTAAAAAGTGATTGAGTTGAAATAAAGAGTTGAATTCTAAATAGTAAAGTTGAATAACAGTGTGATCTAAGTTTAAATAAGTTTGTTTGATAAATAAAGTGTTTCATTGTGTGTTTATAAAAGTGAAATTGAGTTTTATTCGACGAACCCCAGGCCGAAAATATTACATTGGTGTCAGAAATTGGGGAATTTTCCGGAACAGTGTTAGTGTGTCAAACAGTTTTAAGTGGAGATTTCTAGAAAAAAACGCGCGTAAATAGCGTCGGTGACTAAAACGATTTTTTTTTTTTTCAGTGGAATTGTCCAGAGATATCGTGTGTGTAAACAGTGTCGGTGACTCATACAAATTTGATTGTGGAATATTCCGGATATATTGAAACTGATTGTGCGATTAAGCTATAATTAACTAAGTCATAAAAACGGTGTCAGTGATTTGTTTATTCGCAAGTGAATTTTCTGGAACAGATATAAAACATAAACTGATTGTGTTGTGAAAAATGTGTGAAGACAATTGAAAATGGGTCGAAAAATTGAACAATTGACAACAGCTGAGTTAAAAACAGAATTGGGTAAAAGAAACCTCCAGACTTCGGGGCTTAAAAGGGAATTGTTGCTCCGACTCCAGGACGCTATTACCGAGGAAGGTGGACACCCAGACACGATGCTGTTCGAAGCTCAAGAAGAACAGCAACAAAGCACAGTAAGTACGGCCGATGAAATGCCCGCTTTCATGAAGTTGCTTCTGGACAAATTTGAGAAGCTGGAGAGCGGCCAGAAAGAACAAAAGATTGCTTTTGAGGAATGCCAGAAAGAACAAAAGAATGCTCTCGAAACCAAATTAGAAATGCTAGAGTGCGGCCGGAAAGAACAAAAGAATGCTCTCGAAGAAAAGTTCGACAAGCTAGAAACTAAGTTCGATGAGCAGAAAAAAATTCTAGAAAGCAAACTCGATTCCCAGAATTCACTTTTTGAGGAAAAGTTCCAAACGATGGATCGAAAAATTGAAAGCGTTGAGGAACAGTTCACTGAAGTCAAATCGGAAGTAGAAAAGCTGGCTAAGGAACTGGAGTTGGTTAAGAAACAGAAAGTGCGAGAATGTTTGCCCGACAGTCCACGGCGTAAAGAAATGAAGCCTCCTGTTTTTGATGATCAAACGTCATGGCCGATTTATAAGAAGCAATTTGAAGCTGCCGCAATGACGAACAACTGGGACAACGAAGAGAAGTCGATTGCTCTCACGCTTGCTCTCAGAGGAACAGCTGCCGAATTGCTGCAAACTATTCCTGACGAAAAACAGAAGGATTATGATGCCATGGTGAAGGCCATCGAGATGAGGTTTGGCGACGACCACATGCAGCAAGTTTACCGGGTCCAGTTGCGCCGAAGAGTTCAGAGAAGGGGTGAGACGCTTCAGCAGTTGCCAGCCGACATCGAGCGATTAGCGAATTTGTCCTCTCCAACACCAGCAGGGAGATAATAAACGAGTTGGCAACCGATGCGTTTACTAATGCCATTGCGGATGGAAAGCAACAAATGGCTGTAAGAATGGCAGGTAAGAAGACTCTCGCTGAAGCACTAGCATTTGCCCTGACAATTGAAGCAGCCGACCAAGCTACGCAAGGTTGCCATCGCATAAGGGAAATGGCTGGTCTAGAGTGCTCATGTCAACGCATCGACATCGAAAGGCAAAACATGAACACCACTCGGGGACAAATGAGATGCAGGAACTGTAACTAACTGGGACACCTGGAGCGACATTGCCGAGCCTCAACTAGACAAGCGGGTTGCCAACATTGCGCTAGAAGGAGACAGAATGAAGTAGCTTCTGGCAGGATGTCGGGGCAGAAGTTGGTTGATGGAATCGACGCCCCCAGGACCATCATCCAAGTCTCGCAAACAAAACGCTGCAACAAGAGTCTTACAGCGAAGGCAATTATTGGCAACAGAAAATGTATGGCCACTATCGACACAGGTGCCACGGCCTCCATCATCCGAAGAGACATTGTTCAGACGTCCTGGCTACATAACACCAGCTGCTACAGTCTGAAGACAGCTACAGGAGAAGCGGCCAAAGTATACGGGGAGGTGCAGCTACAGATACAACTAGAGGGATTGACCTTCTCACATGCATTCTTGGTAGCCCACATATGCGACGAATGCATCATTGGAGTGGACTTCATGAAGGCACGCGAGGTAATTCTTGACCTTCGAATGCAGGTGCTAAGGTATCGAACCGTCGAGATCCCTATGGTATACGGAAACGACAACGCTGTGAATCTTCGAGCAATAGTGGGAGGCGAAGAAGTTCTGCGGCCCTCTTCAGAGACAGTTCTTTGGACACGTTTGGAGGGTGATCCTGGGAGCCACCGATTCTATCTCATCGAGCCAGATACTAAAAGCGAATTTAAAAGTTACGTCGTGGGAAAAATTCTTGCAGAGCCCAAGAACAACATGGTGCCGTTAAGACTGATGAACCCAAATAAGCGCACCGTTAAGCTCAGACAAGGAGAGGTGATCGGAAGATGTGTGCCCGTTGCAGCCATTTCGACAATAGCTGAGAGTGAGCCTGCAAGTCCTGTCGCTCCATTAAAATTGGCCGAGGTATGTAAGACTATACTCGGAGACTGTGAGCTAAATCAGGAGCAACAAACCATAGCGGAAAATCTCATTGGCGAGTTTGCTGTTATATTTGCCTCACAGGATGGAGACTATGGTCGAATACACTTAGTACAACACCGCATAGACACCGGAGATGCTAGACCAATTCGCCAACCTGCCAGACGACTTCCGTTGGCCAAACAGGATGAGACCGCCGAGATGATATCGACCATGGAAAAAGAAGGTTTGATCGAAAGCTCGAAAAGTCCGTGGGCGTCGCCTGTTGTACTGGTGAAAAAGAAGGACGGCAGCATTCGATTCTGCGTGGACTACTGGCAGGTACAGATCCATCCAGAAGACAAAGGGAAGACCGCTTTCACAACTGACAATGGGCTTTGGCAGTTTACAGTAATGCCATTTGGTCTGTGTAACGCTCCGGCCACCTTTGAGCGTCTTATGGAACGTGTCTTACATGGTCTGACGTGGAAAGCCTGCCTAGTATATTTGGATGATGTCATCGTTTAGGGAAAGACGTTTGTAGAACATCGTGACAACTTGAGGGAGGTCTTCTCACGACTTCGAGCAGCACACTTAAAGCTCAATCCAAAGAAGTGTGCGCTATTCAGAGCAGAAGTAAAGTATCTGGGGCATGTGATATCGACGGATGGCGTGAAGACGGATTTAGAGAAAATCGAAGCTGTGAGAAGTTGGCCAGTTCCCAAACACAAACACCAGCTAAGGAGCTTTCTCGGTCTTGCTACGTACTACAGGAAGCTCGTCAAGGATTTCGCCGGCATCGCACAGTGTCTGCACCAGCTCACTGAGAAAGGAAAACAATTTAAATGGTCAGTCCTCCTCGCATGTTGGGTCTTCAGTGGGAAATCCGATTTTAAGCTCACTGCATAGCCTGGCAGTTCATCCAAATAAAACTTCAGATGGAGTATATCCAGTTGTACTGTGAATGGCATTTCGATAAGCCACGAGGAATAAAGGTATTCGCCGATCCCAATCCCGTTTATTCTCGTGCACGACTTTAGAGAGATGTTCCTTCAGCGTCTTGTTAAGGCGTTCCACCATTACATCTGATTGTGGGTGAAGAGGTGTGGTCCGTGTCTTCTGTAGTCATATCTTCGTTAGTTAATATCTTTGACTCGAAGTTTCTTCCCTGGTCGGAATGTAATTCCATTGGCACTCCAAACCTGCACACCCAGTGGTCCACTATCTGATCGACAACGGTTTTCGCTTCTTGATTTGGGATCGCAAATGCACCCACATTGTACTGGTGCATTTTACCCCTGGTTTTGACTTTGGGTCCCTTACTAGCAGTACAAGTAGTACACTTCCTACACCAGCTCTCAACGTCGCTTCTTGCACTCAGCCAATAAAAACGTTCCTGTAGTTTCTCCAGGGTTTTGTTGATGCCCAAGTGCCCACCAGATACTCCATCGTGCATTTCCCGCAAAATTTCCTGCACTTTGGACCGTGGAACCACAAGCTGCATTTTAAAGGATTTATCATCCGGCATTTCCCATTTTCTTCGCAGAACGCTATCTTGTACATGGAGAGAGTCCCACTGCGCCCAATACGCCTTTGATGTGCGACTTCTTTCGGATATATCCCTTGCGCTCGGTTTCTCCATAGATTCCTTCCATGCAAGGATTGGCTTAATGTCAGGATCTTCTTGTTGTGCGTTGCGAAGTTCCTCAGTACTCCAGCCTTCAGCAGGCTCGGCTTTTACTCTCTGGACAGTACATTCGTCCTTTTACTCCTGTCGCATGCAATGCTTACAATTGGGCTCACATGGTCTCCGGGATAATGTGTCCGCGATGCAGTGCAGTCTTCCTTTGCGATGTTGTACCTCGAAGTCATAAGCCTGCAATCGCTGGATCCATCTTGCGACTTGGCCCTCAGGATTTTCAAACTGCAGTAACCATTTGAGCGCGGCGTGGTCGGTACGCAAGATGAACTTCTGGCTGCTCAGGTACTTCAGGAGTTCTCGCCTGGTAAAACAATAATTTCTCTCTGGTCGAGTAAGAATTTTACTGAAGTATGCTACGACTTTCTCCTGCCCATCGGGTAACTGCGACAATACTGCGCCAACACCCACATTGCTAGCGTCTGCGTCCACAATAAATGTCTTGCCGGGGATGGAGTAAGCTAGTACTGGTACTTCGCAAAGTCGCTGCTTCAGATGCTTCTTTTGCACTCACCTGACCATTTAAATTGTCTTCCTTTCTCAGTGAGCTGGTGCAGATACTTTGCAATCCCGGCGAAATCTTTGACGAATCTCCTGTAATACGTAGCAAGACCGAGAAAGCTCATTAGCTGGTGTTTGTCCTTGGGAGCTGGCCAACTTTTCACATCTTCGATTTTCTCTGGATCCGTCTTTACTCCATCCGTCAATATCACATGCCCCAGATACTTTACTTCTGCTCTGAAGAGCGCACACTTCTTCGGATTGAGCTCTAAGTGTGCTGATTGAAGTCGTAAGAACACTTGCCTCAAGTTGTCGCGATGTTCAGCGAACGTCTTTCCCTAAACGATGACATCATCCAAATATACTAGGCAGGCTTTCCACGTCAGACCATGTAGGACACGTTCCTTAAGACGCTCAAAGGTGGCCGGAGCGTTACACATACCAAATGGCATTACTGTAAACTGCCATAGTCCATTGCCAGTTGTGAAAGCGGTCTTCTCTTTGTCTTCTGGATGGATCTGTACCTGCCAGTAGCCACTTTTCAGGTCAAGGGTGGAAAACCATTTCGCTCCAGAGAGTGTGTCCAGTGTATCATCGATTCGAGGTAAAGGGTAGCTGTCCTTCTTTGTGACATCGTTAAGCCTCCGGTAATCCACGCAGAATCGAGTACTGCCGTCCTTCTTTTTCAACAGTACAACAGGCGACGCCCACGGACTTTTTGAGCTTTCGATCAAACCTTCTCTTTCCATGGTCGATATCATCTCGGGGCCTCGTCCTGTTTAGCCAACGGAAGTCGTCTGGCAGGTTGGCGGATTGGTTTAGCATCTCCGGTGTCTATGCGGTGTTGTACTAGGTGTGTTCGACCATAGTCTCCATCCTGTGAGGCAAATATATCAGCAAACTCGCCAATGAGATTTTCCGCTATGGTAAGCTGCTCGTGATTTAGCTCACAGTCTCCGAGTATAGTCTTACATTCAATTTTGATGGAGAGACAGGACTTGCAGGCTCACTCTCA
This sequence comes from Neoascia interrupta, assembly GCA_947623515.1. NCBI lineage: Eukaryota > Metazoa > Arthropoda > Insecta > Diptera > Syrphidae > Neoascia > Neoascia interrupta. The sequence goes on along the minus strand of OX392463.1, from coordinate 80,483,318 downwards.
GCTATTGTGGAAATGGCTGCAACGGGCACACATCTTCCGATCACCTCTCCTTGTCTGAGCTTAACGGTGCGCTTATTTGGGTTCATCAGTCTTACCGGCAACATGTTATTCCTGGGCTTTGCAAGAATTTTTCCCACGACGTAACTTTTAAATTTACTTTTGTTATCTGGCTCGATGAGATAGAATCGGTGGTTCCCAGGATCACCCTCCAAACGTGCCCAAAGAACTGTCTCTGAAGAGGGCCGCAGAACTTCATCGCCTACCAGTATTGCTCGAAGATTCACAGCGTTGTCGTTTCCGTATACCATAGGGATCTCGACGGTTCGATACCTTAGCACCTGCATTCGAAGGTCAAGAATTACCTCGTGTGCCTTCATGAAGTCCACTCCATTGATGCATTCGTCGCATATGTCGGCTACCAAGAATGCATGTGAGAAGATCAATCCCTCTAGTTGTGTCTGTAGCTGCACCTCCCCGTATACTTTGGCCGCTTCTCCTGTAGCTGTCTTCAGACTGTAGCAGCTGGTGCTATGTAGCCAGGACGTCTGAACAAGGTCTCTTCGGAACAAGGTCTCTTCTCTTCATTTTCTGTTGGCGATGATTGCCTCTACTATCAGACTCTTGTTGCAGCGTTTTGTTTGCGAGACTTGGATGATGTTTCCGGGGGCGTCGATTCCATCAACCAACTTCTGCCCCGACATCCTGCCAGATGCTTCTTCATTCTGTCTCCTTCTAGCGCAATGTGGGCAGCTCGCTTGTCTAGCTGAGGCTCGGCATTGTCGCTGTAGGTGTCCCAGCTTGTTACAATTCCAGCATCTCATTTGTCCCCGAATGGTGTTCGTGTTTTGCCTTTCGATGTCGGTGCGCTGACATGAGCATTCTAGCGTAGCCATTTCCCTAATGCGATGGCTACCTTGCGAAGCTTGGTCTACAGCTTCCATTGTCAGGGTGAATGCTAGTGCTTCAGCGAGAGTCTTCTTACCTGCCATTCTTACAGCCATTTGTAGCTTTCCATCCGCAATGGCATTAGTAAACGCATCGGTTGCCAACTCGTTTATTATCTCCCTGCTGGTGTTGGAGAGGACAAATTCGCTAATCGCTCGATGTCGGCTTGCAACTGTTGAAGCGTCTCACCCCTTGTCTGAACTCTTCAGTGCAGCTGGACCCGGTAAACTTGCTGCATGTGGTCATCGCCAAACCTCATCTCGATGGCCTTCACCATGGTATCATAATCTTTTTGTTTTTCTTCAGGGATGGTCTGCAGCAATTCGGCAACTGTTCCTCTGAGCGCAAGCGTCAGAGCAATTGATTTATCTTCATTTTCCCAGTTGTTTGTCAACGCTGCAGCTTCGAATTGTCTCTTATAAATCGGCCACGATGTTTGGCCATTGAAGACAGGCGATTGCATATCTTTGCGTCGTGGACCGTCGGGTAAATATTCTCGCACTTTCTGTTTCTTAACCAACCCCAGCTCCTTTACTTTTCCTCAAAAAACGCATTCTGGGAGTCGTCAAGTTTGCTTTCTAGAACTTTCTTCTGATAATTTAACTTAGTATCTAGCTTTAAAGCAACTAGCGTAAAGCAACTTCATGAAAGCGGGCATTTCATCGGCCGTACTTACTGTGCTTTGTTGCTGTTCTTCTTGAACTTCGAACAGCATCGTGTCTGGGTGTCCACCTTCCTCGGTAATAGCGTCCTGGAGTCGGAGCAACAATTCCCTTTTGAGCCCCGAAGTCTGGAGGTTTCTTTTACCCAATTCTGCTTTTAACTCAGCTGTTGTCAATTGTTCAATCTTTCGACCCATTTTCAATTGTCTTCACACAATTTTCACAACACAATCAGTTTATGTTTTATATCTGTTCCAGAAAATTCACTTGCGAATAAACAATTCACTGACACCGTTCTTATGACTTAGTTAATTATAGCTTTATCGCACAATCAGTTTTAATATATCCGGAATATTCCACAATCAAATTTGTATGAGTCACCGACACTGTTTACACACACGATATCTATGGAAAATTCCACTGCAAAGATAAATCGTTTTAGTCACCTATTTACGTGCACTTTTTCTAGAAATCTCCACTTAAAACTGTTTGACACACTAACACTGTTCCGCAAAATTCCACTGTAGAATTTACCCGCACAATTATGAGTCTTATCCCCAATTTCTGACACCAATGTAATATTTTCGGCCTGGGGTTCGTCGAATAAAACTCAATTTCACTTTTATAATCACACAATGAAACACTTAATTTATCAAACAAACTTATTTAAACTCAGATCACACTGTTATTCAACTTTACTATTTAGAATTCAACACTTTATTTCAACTCAATCACTTTTTACCTTATTACCGATTTTCACAAGTCCACGTTTAAAATATACGTGTATATACGTGCCACCCGTGTATTTATACAAAATTAAGCACCTTCTAGTACGTTCCATACTTCCCCTTTGATAATTTTCCATTGGTACTCCTCCGCTGAATTCCAAGGAGGGGAAATCGAAATTCGAACTTCGAATATGACAGCTGTTGTCAGATGACTGGAATGACAGTTGGGTATGTTCGTTTAGTGAATCGAGCGGGTGCGTTTGTAGAGTGAATCGATGGGTGCATTCAGCGACTCCTGCGTGTTGTTTTATTTCTTGTTGCCACATAACAATACTTTTAAACTTAAAAAATCTTGTTTGAAGGCAAAATGTTTCGAAATATCTAAAAAAGGTGGATCTAAGGCGGAGCTCTATCGCAATCGGAAAGGCTTCTTATTACTAAATGTACAGACAATGTGTGATGCCAATCTGAAAATAGCAAATATTATTGCTCGCTGGCCCGGATCAGCTTATGATGTTAATATTTTTAGAAATTCTAAAATATATCATGAGCTGGAGAGAGGTGATTTTGGCCAAAGTTTTATAGTTGCTGACAGTGGATACCAAAACAAAAACTATATGATGACTCCTCTTCCAAATGCTTCAACTCCGGAAGAGAATAAATACAATGAATCACAGATTAGAAATCGCTGCTGCGTTGAAAGATCCTACGGTGTTTGGAGCAGGAGGTTTCCAATCCTTTCGCTGGGAATGCGGTTAAAACTTTAAATAATTATGTATTATTGTTGCAACTTCTGTCTTGCACAATATTTGTTCTATGAATGGAGAAATAGAGACGCCATATCTTACTCCAGAATTAGAAGAGGCAATTGATTTAATTTTGTCCCTTCCGAATAATAGGGATAGAGGAAGCTCGAGTTTAAACAATATTTACCGACGCGTTTTGATAAATGATTATTTCAAAAACTTGGTAAGGACTCCAGCACAACATTAAAAATGTATACAGTTACCGTTGTATAACTCTTTTTCATGTAATTTCATAAAATCACATATTCAATTTTTTTTTTTTTTCAATAAATCAGTCCTTTATTAATGTCTTTTTAAGGTACGTCTAAAAAAATAAGAATTTCGAGGAACTTATAACGAAAAAGTAAATTGAATTAAAAGAAAAAAATATATAAAATTATTACTAAAAACAAAAATTTCATAATTTATAACGTAATGGTATGACAATAATGATAACAGTAACGAAGTTAAAAAACATATATGCACTCAAGAAATATGTAAATAAAATATGTTTTTTTAAAGAAAATAATAAACGTTCTTTCAACCAAAGTAAACCAAAGAAAACTCATCACAAATGTATCAAGAATAACAGAAACTTAATTTCAAACATAAGCAACTGTACTAGAATAGTATCCAGAGATTAATTCTTGAAGAAATAAAAATGCAAAATCAAATGCAGTTTTAAGACTGGTTGATAAGATTTTGCATTTCTACCTCATGCCTTGCAGCCATCTGCTCCATTTCTAACATTTTTTTTTCTTCTCACTCTCTTCTTTCTGTGAACACAGAAGCTCAATTTCAGCCTCAACTTTTTTTTTGCAGCAGAGACATCGGCCCAGCAATCTTTGGTTCATTTTTTTTATTTGTTTTGGGAAGTTTGAGCGACGAGTGTGGCGGCTTTTTGAGCATATTGGGCTCCAGTCAGGCAACACTTCCGTTTCATCTGCTACTGGGATTACTAATAAGGAACAACTTAATGAATAATTACAGACTGAAATAAATAATAAAACAAACCATTCTCTTTTTCTGCAAAGTCATTGAAATTAGTTTCGAAAACATCTTGCGTCCCACTTATAACTTCCTCAAATGCATCACCATCCCACAGTGCGTCTGTTCCCGAAAATTCTTCCTGCTGACATACCTTCAGAATTTCATTATCAACTGCGGTGATGCAGGATACTGCCTTCGGACCTCCTCCAGTACAAAACGTTTGTTTCTTATCCTCCGCGAAATTACTTTTCGCAATTTTTTGAAATTTTTATATTATCCGGAGACTATCGCCAGTTCTGTTGGTGCCGCATTTGCTGCTGATTTCCTTTGCGACTTCGGCCCACGCCTTAATTTTATCCTCCGCATTTATTCTGTCCGTTCGCTTGCATTCAACAATACACTTTTTTTTGTACGCACTCTAACAATAACTCAATTTCAATTGAGTTTTAAAATTTGTACTTCGCTTAGCCATATTACCTTTGCTATTGTTTACAAAAAATGTATTAAAAAAAAAAAGAAGTCAGCCGTCAGTCAGCTGTTTTGATAAAACTTTGTAATTAAGCAGTGCTGCCGAATCAAAATATCATATCATATATATATTTACTTTCATCCCAGCATCACCACAGATATCTGTAAACCTATCCAGTGCTCGTTGAAGTTCCTCTTTGGATAATGCAAGGGTTGTCAAATCATCTGATGCCACCAATTCGAAACATTGCTCGCCAAGACTGCACTTCACTATCCAGTCCATATATGCTATGAAAAGGAGCGGCGACAGAACACAGCCCTGGCGAAGCCCAACGCGCACATCAAAAGGGATTTGACGCCATTAATCTGTACACAGCTTCTGCAGTTTCCATACAACGACTGGATGGCTCTCAGAAGAGGCCCACTCAGCGCATAGTCCTGCAAAACTCTCCACAGTGTATCTCGAGGGACTCGTTCATACGCCTTTTCGAGATCTACAAAACACGCATTGAGCGGTTTGGCATGTTCCCAAGCCTTCTCGAAAATAACCTTCAGAGTAAAAAGCTGGTCGGTTGTGCCTCTGCCAGGCCGAAAGCCGCACTGTTCTTCCCGTAATAAATACTCGATCACAGCTCTGGAACGCGTTTCCAACACCTTCGCGAATACTTTACCCGGAAGACTCAAAAGAGATATGCCTATAGCTCCTATATATGCACTATAGCTCCCGTTAGCCAATCGCTAGGTGCCTTCCCGCTATCCCAGGCCACCTTAATGATACGTGTTAGCCATTTTTGACCCTCTTCACCAATTGCCTTGAGCATTTCTGGCCGGATTTCGTCAACTCCAGCAGACTTGCCAACTTTTAGCGACAGTGACTTCGTCTACTGTGGGGCTATTCTCCGCCCTTATCTCGTTAGCAGTGGGAATGCCATCTTCAGTGCCCTGTTGGGGGTTGAGCAACTCCGAAAAGTGCTCTCTCCATATGCGCAAGACATTGCTCTCATTTGAAAGAGAAAAGAAAGAAAAGAAACAAACCGTCCTTAGATTTAACCCCTTGAACGATATTCAACGATATTCCTTCTGAGCCGGCAAATGGTCTGCTAAAATATCTGGTTTGCAGATCTGTAATCGTGCTCCAACTTCTCGCCAAACTTTTTCCATGACTGTTCCTCGGCTGTTCTGACTTCCAGATTGAAGGTCCTTCGCGCCTCATTGTACCGGGCTCGAGAAGTTAAGTTTCTACATTGGATCCACGCAATGTAGGATCTCTTCTTCTCTCTGATGGCTTTTTAAACTCCAGGCGTTTTAAACCATGCAGTTCTTTTATCACCACCAGCCGCTACCCCAAGCCGCTTCACTCCACAAACATTTCCTGAAGTCCATTTCTGCCACGCTGTGCAGGGCAGCATCAACTTCGTTCGAAAAGGACTCATACTCTGACTCTGGATTTGGTGCATAAACCTGAACCAGAGCCAGAGTCGATCGTTCAAGCTTAAGCTTTAATATCAGAATCCTTCCCCTTAACGGAATGATATCCGTTAAGCCGCGTTGTCACAAGGAACAGAAACGGGAACAGAAACAGAAAACAGCGCCGTTTCTGTTTCAGTTGCTGGTGCTGCAACAGAGAACAGAACTAGGAACGGAAAATATTTTGAGAGGGAGCTTTCAAAACAAAACGTCACTAAAACAAGATCGAGCTTAATTTTATTGTTTGGATTTTTAGCGGTCCGTCCAAAAATGGAAAAAGGGCCTCTTATGGTATCGCTACGTTGTCCGTCCGTCCAATCGCTTTATAACTTCTGAACGGTAAGTCGTAGAAAGACAAAATTTGGTGTGCGTATAAAATGCGAAAATAGACTCCAAAGAGGGCAATTTTTTCTAAGCACAAATAACGGTTTAATTACAGTTTGAAATTTTGTTTGAAAATGGACTTAATGTTTTTTAGTGTTTTTTTCAACAAGTTTAGCAGACAAGAACTAGAAAAACGAATCTTAGGTTTAGGAAATACTAAGTTTTAATTAAAAAATAAAACTTTTCAAAAATACCAAAACGTTTTAGAGAAATGAAGAGTCGAAAATGCATGACGTTTTTCAAAGTGTTGGAGGTCATAACTTTTTAACGGCTTATCGCTCAAAAGCAATATTGAACACATGTGTAAAGCAACTCAAAGTAAACCAAGTGCTTAGGTCATATTTTTCAAAGCCAGCCCCCCCCCCCCCCCCCCTTATCACGGTGCTGTTTGGTGGAATTCTATGAAAAAAATGACACGTATCAGAAATAATTCAAGATTTAAAGGAAAATTATAACGGATTTTGAAATTTCAGAACCTTCTGAGATTTAACTGAAAAACATAAAAGCATTTTCAAAAACAATTTTTTTAAGTCTTCTAGTAGCTTAACGGTATAAGCGACCTTTTCTAGATTCGATTAGGTAAAAATCTTAAAAAAAGAAGAAAGGCTGCGTTAAAATTTTTCTAGATTACCGTTTTTAACCTAAGTTTTTAGAAGCCTATTTAAAAAACGAAATAAAAAAGGAGCTTGTTTTACCGTTTTCGCATAAGCCGGTGGCCATAGAATTAAAAAAAAAACATCCAAGGCTAGTGCTGCTGGTTTTGATATTGGAAAAAAGTCTAAAGGGAACTGGAAAAAACTTCAAAATATTTGTTTTATTGATTTGAAATTTAAAAAATTATAAAAAAGGTCAAAAGCACGCATGTCTCCCCCTCTATCTTCCAAACGGTATAAAGTACAATTCTTAAATTAACACCGGGCATAGTCCATCTTCTTAATTTTTATACAAAACTATAGCAGACTTCGAATATTCAAAAATTTCGAAGATTTAACTGAAAAACGTGAAAACATTTTCGAAAACTTTTTTTTAAGATTTCTAGTTCCTTAGCGGTTATGACCACCTTGTTTAAATATGGCTGAAGTATGTAATGTTTAAAAAGCAAGCGAACTGCAGCAAAAACGTTTCAAAATTGCCGTTTTCGACCCTAAGTTTTTAAGCCCATTCAAACAAGCGAAATAAAAATGAGTATATTTTTACCGTTTTCTCAGAAATCCATGTCCGCAGAATTTGAGAAAAGTGGCAAATGCTAGCACAGGTGGTTGTAAAATATATCAAAAAGTCTAACGGTAATTAAAAATAATCGAAATTGCTGTTTTATGGGTCTTAAATTATAAAAATCTTAAAAAAGGCCAAGAAAGAGTATGTCCTTCCCTCTATTTTCGTAACGGTAAAGCGAACGAAAATAGAGGGATTCGTTACTTTAAATTTTTTTTTAAAGTAACGAAACCCAATATAAAATCACCCAATATAAGAACAGTAGACAGCACTATGAAAAAAGTATATTAGAGACTGTAAAATATATTCAGAAATAATTTTAATAAATAAATAGAATGTTATACAAACTGCGCAATATACATGAAAATAACCTTCAACAAAAGCTGACGGACCGCTCCGCGTATGTCTTCATAACGCACAAGATTACATGTGACTCGAGAAATTCAGCCCAAGCAAAATGTATATAAATTTTGACAACAGAGCGTTTGACAATCGATATCGACTGCTAAAATGCTGTCAAAAACAAAAGAGAGCCGCTCGCGAATGGCGGTTGCTCGCTCAAGCAGAAACAAGGATTGCTACGCAACAGCAACGTTTGATTTTCTGTTCCAGAAACAAGTCCTCTCGAGTTGTTTCTCCTTGCGTTGCTGTAGGGAAATTTTACGTCGCTGATTCTGGAGCTAATTCTGGAGCTATAAACGGTACCGTTTCTGTTCCTGTTGCTATTGTATGAGATTCTGTTTCTGTTCCTTGTGACAACGCGGCTTTAGGGGGATTTTGAGTTGGTGCCGTTGTTGATTTATAGATTTTCCACCCCAGCCATCATTTTGACTTAGCGCTGTCCCCCTCCGCCCCCGTAATGGATAGCGGCACCATTAACGGGCTGCTCGTAGCTTCTTCGGGTTAAACCAGTTCGGATGCCGAGCGAGACCTTCCGACCACCAAGCGCTCGCAAGCTGAAAACCCTCAGGCCTAGCTTCAAAAGGTGCCCTGGATTACAAGGGTCAGCAAATATCCGAGGCTGTTTTCGTTTTCTTTTCATGGTTGGGGGGTGCATTTTTTACCTAGCTGTCAGGTTTAAATTCGGCCGATCCTAACCCGGACAACAGACGCCGACCAGGAAGCTGCTCGTCCCGAGACAGACGCTCCTGGACTTCTGTTATTTGAAGTTCAGTCCTTCTGGGATCAGACGCTGACCAACGAGCCGCACAATATGTATCAGACGCTGCTGGATTTTATTTAAACATTCGGGTTTTTTTTTTTCATTTATAACTTTACTGCCAAACGTGGCCCCACAAGGAGTTTATACTCCTGGACAGCATCACATATGTCTGAAGCATATATTACTAAATAACTAGATATTCAACTTGCGTCCCTCTAACCCTCCAACACCCATTTTTTTACGTTTTTTATAAAGCCTTGAATGCTTTTAAAAAGCTTTAAATTTCCGTGTCGATGAATACGTGTAAGAAGATGCAACAACAATTTACCTTACGCAATCAGCTGATGTAAAACCTGCAGAATTAAATTGCATGGAAATGACGAATTGAGGAATTTACTCATATTTATAAACAAATGTCAGAGGATGGGTAAATTCGTCAATTTCAGCTCGTGGGCAAGCTTTTACATGTCCGAACTTGAATATCTAGTTATTCAGTAATTTATGATCTGAAGATTACTTCCTCCAGTGGATTTTAGTCGGCTCTTACGACAGGCATACCTTACCTCAAGCATAAATTACTGAATAACTAGATATTCAACTTCGGACATGCAAAAGCTTTTCCCACATGCTGAAATTAATGAATTTACCCATTCTCCGACATTTGTTTATAAATATGAGTAAATTTCTCAATTCCTCATTTCCATGCAATTTCATTCTGGAGGTTTTACAGGCATACCTTACCTCAAGCATAAATTACTGAATAACTAGATATTCAACTTCGGACATGTAAAAGCTTTTCCCACATGCTGAAATTGATGAATTTACCCATTCTCCGACATTTGTTTACATATGTGAGTAAATTCATGAATTCATCATTTCCATGCAATTTCGTTTTGCAGCTTTTAAATCAGCTGATCTCGTAAGGTAAATTGTTGTTGTATCTTCTTACCGTATTCGCCGACACGGAAATTTAAAGCTTTAAAAAAGCTTTAAAGGCTTTATAAAAAACGTAAACACATGGGCGTTGGAGGGTAAGAGGGACGCAAGTTGAATATCTAGTTATTCAGTAATTTGTGCCTCAAGATTATTCTTAAACCCGACCTTGCAGGGTTAGCCTTGCAATAACTCTATCTAGTTATTCATTAATTTATAACTTTACTGACGCAAGTGGAGCTTTTTCCATGCTTAATAGTCTTCCATTCCGCGTATGCCCATCAAATTTGATGCAGACACAGTCGCCCTTGCCATCACTTTTATTTTCTTGGTTTAAGTAAGTAATTATGCCAAAAGCACAAATTACTTAATAACTAGATATTCAACTAGAGCGTCCCTTTCCCCCCAAAACCCATTTGTTTATTTGTTGTTGTTGTTTTGAGTTCCGTGTCGGTGAATACGTGTGAGAAAAGTAAACAAAAATTTGAGAGCCCGCCAAAATAGCGAGGTTAATTTCACACTGACATTTGAAAAATTTAAATACATATCTTAAAAAGTCATAAAAGATAACATACAAGTCATTAAAGTCAAAATGACAATTCTGTTTTAATTTTGCCCACACTTGGGGTGAGCCTACACTGAGACTACAAAATCGTAAAATTTAGTTCATTTGAATGTGCCTGGAAATACTGGAATGTTTATTACGTAATTGGATATTTTTACGAATTTGGTCTTTTTTTCAACATAGTTCGGGTCACAAATTACTTAATAACTAAATATTCAACTTGTGCGTCCCCTTTCCCCCAAAACCTATTTGTTGTTTATGCTTTTCGGTTTTGTGACGGTGAATGCGTGTGAGACGCTAATTATTATTATTACGCACTTGGGCTTTTCTTTTCTCCAGAATCGTTCATGTGTTATTGACGGTCAGTTTTTAATTATGTAGGAATGCAGAAAATATTAGTTATTCAACAAAACAAAAGCAACAGTTAGGAAACCATCGAGAAAACTTCCATTTTAGGAAAAGGCTTATGATTTTTACTTGCGTAAAATATTAAGCGTTCCCAAATTTAAGAAAAATTAAGAAGTTTAGAAGCATTAAATATAGCTTTCATTGGATTGCATCACTGAAACTTTTTTTACTTGTGATTAAATTTGTTTTTTTAATGAATGCTTCTTTTGGTGTCAATCTCTATTGCTACCTACAAAAATATACATAAACATTTTTCTTTCGACTACTTTGCTATTTCACTGACAGAAATCAATTTCAATGTGCTACTGATTTTTTTTACGAAATGGGTCCACTCAAAAGTGGATTATTCTTCTGTTCTCAGTTGCCAATTTGACTTTTAATGTTCAACTCTAATCTCAAATGCATGCAATAACATCGACTTGGAAGAATAAGACAATTATATCATAATATTGATTTGATTGAATAATGAATTCAAATTATAGCTATAATAAAAATAATAAAAGTGCCTTTGAACCTTTCTAATGACTTTTACTTTTTAATATACTAACGATTGATTTCGTCAAAACATGAAGAAAACATTTTATTGGTACTTAACCGTAAATTTTGCTTTTTAAAGTTTTAATCCGGTAACATAAAACACAAACTTATCAGAGGCACAGGCATTTAGGCAGTAAAGAATTAGTTTCATTTGCGCTTTTTGTGTTTTATTTTTAACTATATATGAAAATATTTAGAAGGCATTTGTAATACATAATGTATAACTGGAATACAATTAAGAGAAAAATGATTTTAAGGTCTCTAGCAAAACAACATTAATGTAACACGACCCATTATGTAGCGACTTCCAGATATTGGAATTCGTTACAATTTTTGTCCGGTAGACGGAGCAAAAAGCTGATTCCGCCATGTTTTCGTGGTGAATCACTTGAACTTCGTGGTGAATCTCTTCAAGTATGGAATACATTGACAAAATGTGAGAGTATGCGTTTATTTCCAGGCCCCCGGCTTTCCAGTCTAGTTGAATATCTAATTCATTAAGTAATTTGTGGCCAAAAGTTATTTATGTAAAATAATTTATGCCAGTAATTTATGCTTTGGCAAAAATGTGTTCAACATTTTTTTCGGGTACGGTTTATTGAGACTTTATCAAGACACATTCCAATTAAAAAAAAAAACTTAGCTTTTTTAAGCACAAGAACAAAATTTAATAAAACAAACAAGCGAGCCTAAGCTATGAGTGAAAATAAAAATACTCTAACAACAATCCATGCATAAATATTGACTTTAAATGAGATTTTAGGTGAGGCGATTACAACACAACACCGCCTGCTGCTTACCGTCGTTTTTATGAAACCGTTAAAAAAGAAAATTAAGCAAGCAAAGGTATCTGGGAGAATCAACTGGTACAATTTGGATAAAAAAAAGGCGAAGCATTTTTAAACGCCATGCAAAAATACCTCTGTTACATCATTGAAGAGAACGAAGATGTAGAGTGCAGAGCACAAGATATGAAGGATGACCTACAGCGAACGTGCAAAGAGAAGTTCGTCACTCCTAGGGTCATCAAAAGGCCACCGCAAACAGGTCAAATGAGGTGAAACTTGTGATCAGTGAAAAGAAAGCGGCTTTCAAGGCAGAAAGAAGTGCTCCTTGAACAACAGGGATGAAATGCTTTGCCTGTAATTTGAATATAGACACCTCAAGAGTCTTGAGGTGAAAGAGAATGGAGGGCCTGTATCAGGAATTATAGCAAGTTTCTTCTTCTTCTAATACACATCAGGCCATACAGGATCTTCGACAAAGCACCTTGAATAAGGGGCTGAAATCTTCAAAATTGCGGCTCAGAGGAGGAGAAACGCCCAGGAGATTCGTTCGCCAAGGTTCATCAATAATGCTCAGGGACAGCTTCTTGTGGATGACGACAATTTTTCACAGGTGGCAGCAGTATTGTGAGGGACTTTTGAATGAACAGTTCCCCAGGCATCACTTTCCAGAAGAAACTACTCCTAACCGAGAAGAAGTACCAGACATCACAGTCGAGGAGGTTCTGAAGGCGGTTAACAACTCCAAAAAGCGAAAAGCGGTTGGGCCGGATCAAATACCCCCAGAGTTATGGAAGAAAATAGGAGACTGCGGGTCCAAATGGCTTACGGCCTTCATCTCCAAACTAATAAGAGGGGATTCAAGGCCCTAATCAGTAGAGGGGAAGTTATCTCCTTCCTTTGTTTAAAGGAAAAGGTGATACACGAAGTTGTGACAATTATCGTTCTATCAAGCTGATGTCTCACACAATGAAGATCGTCGAACGGGTACTTGATAGTAGACTGCGGAAAATAATAAGGCTATCTGAGGACCAGTTTGCGTTTGTCACAGGCAAATCAACCACTGAGGCAATCCAAATCATAAGGATCATAATGGAAAAACATCGGGATACCATTAAAGATCTGCATATAGTGCTGGTTGATTTTGAAAAAACTTTCGATAGACTACCACAAGATCTGATATGGGTGGCGCTAAGGCAAAAAGGAGTTCCAGAAGCCTATGTGCGGATGATCATGCACATGTATGATGCTGGGATGAAAGTAAACGTGAGCAAATCAAACAAAGTGATGGTTGTTTCCCGAACTCCTGTGCAGTATACCCTGCACATAAATTGAGTTCCATTAAAACAGGTGGAGAAGTTTAAGTATCTCGGGGTCTTTTTCACGAAAGATGGGAGGAGTGATACTGAGTTGTCCTGTAGAATTGGCCAAGTTGGAGCAATAGTAAAGGAACTGCACCGGCCGGTCTTCAGGAAAGCTGAGCTTGGAGTGAAAGCAAAGGTCTCAGTTTTTAATTCAGTGTTAGTTCCGACCCTCATCTATGGTCACGAAATTTGGGTAATGACCGAAAGAATTAGATCGCGGGTACAAGCTGCCGAAATGAGATTCCTGAGGTGCGTTGCTGGTGTTAGTCTAAGGGACAGAGTGAGAAACGTCAGTATTCGTAGGGATCTCAATGTTGAGCAGCTACTTCTTCGAGTGGAGCGATCGATTCTTCGATGGTTTGGACACGTTGTTCGCATGCCCCCCGACAGACTTCCTAGACAGGTCATGCTAGCCGAGATGCGAGCGCGTCGCCCCTCTGGTAGGCCAAGAAACAGGTGGTGGGATCAGGTAAAGAACCTCTCTGAGTCCCGCCTGGGGATTGCGCCGGAGTCTCTTGAGTTGGTGGCGGAGGATCGAGAAAGATGGAAGGACCAGTTAGCCACCCTCGCTCCGCGACCCTTTTAAAGGATAGGCGGCATTCGAAAATGATGATGATGATGAACTAATATTTTCTGCATTCCTACATACTTAAAAACTGAACATCAATAACATAATGGACGATTCTGGAGAAAAGAAAAGCCCAACTGCGTAATAATGATAATAACCGTCTCACACGCATTCACCGTCACAAAACCGAAAAGCACAAACAACAAATAAACAAATAGGTTTTGGGGGAAAGGGGACGCACAAGATGAATATTTAGTTATTAAGTAATTTGTGACCCGAACTATATTGAAAAAAAGACCAAATTCGTAAAAATATCCAATTACGTCATTTACATTCCAGTATTTCCAGCACATTCAAATGAACTAAATTTTACGATTTTGTAGTCTCAATGTAGGCCACAAATTACTTAATGAATTAGATATTCAACTAGACTGGAAAGCCGGGGGGCCTACAAGCTGTTGCCAGGGAAACGCCTGGAAATCCACGCATACTCTCACATTTTGTCAATGTATTTCATACTTGAAGGGATTCACCACGAAGTTCAAGTGATCCACCACGAACTTCAAGTGATTCACCACGAAAACATGGCGGATTATGAAAAAATCAGCTTTTTGCTCCGCCTTTCGGACAAAAATGGTAACATGTTCCAATATCTGGAATTCGCGCCTAGGGGTTGCGTTACATTCATGTTGCTCTGCTTGAGGATTAAGCAATGTTTTTATTAAAATCGGATACGAGTTTTGTGTACATGAAGTCTCTTATAAATCAAATGAAATATAAAAATTGCAAATAAAATTATTTTTATTATTTGTTGTTTATTAACAAAGTGTGCCACATTAATAAACTTAATGCCTTGTAGATTTATGGCAATGATTGCGCTTCAAATGGAAATCAATCATTGATGGCCATTTAAAAATCAATATTGCAAAGCTATTTTCCAAAGCGTCTACACTAGCCATTAAACAGTCAATGGAAATAATTTAATCGATTGATTGCTTTGCCCATTGCAAGTGGAGCTTCTGGGTTAACGATATCAATGCTAAAATATGTGTGTAGATATTTATATTTCAAAGTAACCCAGGAGCTCCACTTGCAATGGAAAAAGCAATTTATTGATAGAAATATATGCATTGACTGTTTCATTGTTAAGACGTTTGGGAAATTTGATTGGCAATATTGTTTTGCAAATGGGTATCATTAATTGATTTCGATTTGATGAGCAATCATTGCCATAAATCTACATGGCAATGAGTTTAAAAATAACGCACCTTAAATAATTTTTTTCGGCTCCAACGCCTTCTGTACAAGTAAGAACATACTGTTCAAACCGGAAACAATGCAGTCATTATGAAATTTCAAAAAATTTTACGATATTCTTTCGGTTTTTAATGTAACACTGAAGGCAATGAAAAGCCCACATTGAAAATGACTTAAAATCTAATTGCCAGTTATTTTTTCATGGCAATTGCTATGTCCATTTTCATTGCCTGTTATTATTCAAGACATTTGTTGATTATCAAACAACCTGCCGCGTGACTACTAAAGTATTTCTAAGTTAAAGGATCTGATTAGTCACAAAAATTTCCAGAAAGTTATTTGAAAACAAATTGATGTAAGTCAAAAATAATTAAGCCTTTTTCTGACAAATTAGCATGAAAACATGCTTCTTTCTCAACATATGAATAATTTGAATTAATTCAAAGTAGCTTTAATTGGCTAATACGCTCTTCACACTGAATTAAAAACTGAGTTTTGGCCACTTGCAC
This sequence comes from Neoascia interrupta, assembly GCA_947623515.1. Classification (NCBI taxonomy): domain Eukaryota; kingdom Metazoa; phylum Arthropoda; class Insecta; order Diptera; family Syrphidae; genus Neoascia; species Neoascia interrupta. The sequence goes on along the minus strand of OX392463.1, from coordinate 80,467,586 downwards.
ACTTAAGCCGCGTTGTCACAAGGAACAGGAACTGAAACAGAAACAGAATCCCATACATTAGCAACTGAAAACTAAACGGCGCCGTTTTTAGCAACTGAACCAGCAACCGAATCAGCGACGCAAAATCAACAACTCGAAGGGACTTGTTTCTGGAACAGAAAATCAAACGTTGCTGTTGCATAGCAACCCTTGTTTATATTTGAGCGAGCAACTGCTTTTCGTGAGCGGCTCTCCTTTGCTTTTGGCAAATGTCACCAGTTTGATTGTCAAATAATGTCAACAACTCATTTTTGAAATATTCATAGTTTTTTTTTGCGGCTTTCGTGCGTGCAAGGAATATTTAATGTTTGCAAGCAGCAACCAAAAATAAATAAAATTATGTGCTTATATTATTAAGTAAGTAAGTAAGCTTATATTATTAAATATGGTAGGATTCAATTCAATTTTTATTAAAGGCCAAGCAACCCATATAGCAGTATATCCCTTTTTTGTTGCAGGAAAATGTATGAAATGAAGTCGGCGTATTTTTCTGAGACGTTTCATGGATTGCAGAAGAAGACATATTTTGTGCAGCGAGAAATTCCGGGTGCTGTGGCAGGATAAATTATGTCATGTATCAGGCGTAATAAACAAGCTTTTTGTTTATACTGGACCGTGTTTTTGTGTTGGTTATGATTGTTATTGCGGGTGCGTGCGTCGTGAGAGGTCTATTTCATGGGGCATCATGATTTGGCCCACACATTGTTTGACGATATTTAATTGCTATTGTTGTAAAACGAAAGGTCGAGGTCGTCAAAAGTTGAGCATCTGTTGCCACATATTTGCCAGAACTATTGGGAGTTGATTAGCGTAATTCCTTTTCATTTTCAACACTGCATTTGTGGCATAAGGATACATATCAGACCCATTTTGTGCGTATAGTTTCAGTTTGACCTTTGTATTGAAATTGAATCAACGATAAGGTTGAACTTTCACCCATTACACTAATTGCAACTTAAAACAAAATAAAGCAAAAGTTTTTCGTTGTCAAAACCTTTTGCGATATGTCATACGTTTCAATGACAGTTTTTTGAAAGCGTTCTCTGAGTTCCTGTTTCTGTTTTTTGTTGCAGCACTAGCAACTGAAACATAAACAAAAACGGCGCCGTTTTCAGTTCAGTTTCGGTTTCTGTTTCAGTTCCTGTTCCTTGTGACAACGCGGCTTTACTAAACGCCGACTAGAATTGTTTTCGTTTTTTCATTTATTTATCAGTTGCAAATGTTAGCCCGAATTTATTTTTAAACATACTTTAAAAGATCCATAAATGATAAAACATATCAAGAATCTTATGCTGACCTGAAAATACAAGCAGATTTAAGACAGGTCATTCGGTTTCGCAGATATTAATATCCAAAGTTGGGACCAAAGTGGCATTCTTTGCAAATTAAATTTAAAATTATTAAGGCAATTTAATATTCGTGACTTTCAAAGTGATTTTGAACGAAAACTACTAAAAAACTGGGGTTTCGAAAACAGAAAATTTACAAAAAATGTATGGGAAAACGAAAACACGGTTTTGAGTTCGGTGTGTAGAGAGCATAAGAAAATCGTTAAAATTAATTCACAACTGAAAAGTGGTAGCACCTGCACCAACTACGCAATAATAACCAAATACGTCATAAACTTTCCAGTACCTCCAGTCATTTTCTAATGAACTAAATTTATACGATTTTGTGCCTCAATGTGAACTCTGCCCAAGCAATAATCCCGCTAGTGTGGGCAAAACAAAAACCGTGGTGTCACATCTGACAGTATGATTTTCGGAAAAAAAAGTAAACAAAAAATTAAATATGTAGTCAACTGATTTGGATTTGATCTTAGAGCAGGAGCAATTATTTCATCAGCGTGAAAAATATGTGGACACTGGACACCTCACCACATTGAAATGACTGCAGCGACCTTTTTCATCAACTGAACGACAAAAGGCAAACTTTTAAGAATAAAGCTGTGTTGATGTGCTGTCTGTGAAGGCTTGGATGGTGGCTCAGGCAATGAGGAAAAAGGATTGCACTCAAGCAACTCATGGCTCATCGTTAAGGGATGCACAGAGAAGGTAATATATGTAAGCGTCTATTTATTCGATATGTTGATTTTGACATTATTTTGTTCCACAGGAAATCAAAATAGTTTTCGACATCATGAAAATGAAGTCCGAGACAAATTACTCCGAGTGGCTAAGGTTACGCTTTTCGGCAACAGGTACACGGACGTTGGGGTGAACTTCGAGACAGACCAACAATAATGTAAAAGTTGTAAAATAACCGACACATATATTAATGTTAAACGAACCACTCTTTTTATTTTTTCGTTTTTTCCGAGTTTTTGAGTTCGACATGAAATTGTTGCCCGGTAGTTGTATTTGTGCTGATGCTAGCGAGAGCACGAACAAGCTAATCAATGGTGTCTATGCCCGAAAAATTCATAAGTTTCGTTCAACTCCATTATCGTCTTGAGTCAGCTCTGGCAATCAATACGTTTGCTGATGCTGTAATGTAGGATATTCAAAATTTCCTTGAAATTCCATTCAACACTTTTTCTTGCTTCATTCAGGGGATCAGGTTCCTTAAAGTAACATCGATGATCACATTTTTGATGATGGTCAGAACTATTATTTGAATTCATCAATGCTGGAACGATAAATAAATTAATAATTGAAAGCTACAAATTCTTCGTTTTTGTTTACTCTTATTAGAAAAAAATTCAGATGTCAAAGTGAAACTCACCTCACAGTTTTGGCGAACTTTCACCAACCGTCTACGTTAATCAATTTTTTTTTGGCGGTCCTCACATGTATTCACCGACACGGAACTCAAAACAATAACAACAAATAAACAAATGGGTTTTGGGGGGAAGGGGACGCTTAAGTTGAATATCTAGTTATTAAGTAATTTGTGCTTTTATCAAACCTCTAGCTCAACTCATCTCAAACCTTAAATTCATCGCATATAAACGAGGTAATTGTAGTCCTTTCTTTATTTGACAGTTCTGAGTTGTACTGTGCCGTGCATGCAATTAACCGGCATTTGACGATATAAATAATTAAATTTGATTCAATATTTAATAGTTTTTTTAAGGCCGTGCACTCAAAATGCCTAAAGAACAATTTCGTGAAGCTGATGTCATTAAAAAAATGTATATTTTTACTTAACGACATCATGCATCTAAACTAAATCAATTATTTTATAGCTCCCATGTACAGTTTTGTATAAATAGTCCCCAGGAAATTCAGCAGGAATCTCATTTGAAAATAGTGTCAAAAAACCTTTACCAGGGACAAAGACAGCCTGTTTCAAATGGAGTTTTGGACAGGAGAATGGTATTTTTATTAAGCATGATTTGTACTTGGTTCCTTATGTTATTTTTTGTCATAGGGTGTCAGCTCAAAAGATGTCACGTGTGATACATGCGGACAGGGACTCAATGAATGCATTGGACACTTTGGATATCTGGACTTGGCTCTCCCTGTTTTTCATATCGGACACTTTCGCTCTACCATTTGCATTTTGCAAACAATATGCAAAGTCTGCTCAAACGTAATGCTTAACGAAGCAGATAAGCGTATTTTTGAAAGAAAAATGTTAAATCCTAATTTTTCATATTTGGCAAAAAAAGCACTTCATTCGCAAATTTTGGCTAAAGCTAAAAAACAGACAAAATGCCCTATCTGTGATGCAATAAATGGTGGAGTAAAAAAGGGTCCGGGTCTGATGAAAATTCTCCATGATCCGTTCAAAGGCAAGAAGCCTGAACAAATTATAACAACAGCTTTGGACGAACTGCTAGCAGCTACAGAAAGCAATCGAGAGTTAAATCAGATAATGGGCACATATAATCACTTGGAGGAACTGAACCCCCTGTCAGTTTTAGAACTATTCAAAAATATTCCCAAATCGGATATTCCACTTTTGGGTATGACAGCTGAAGGTGCAAATCCGGCCAACTTGATTGTTACAAGAGTCTTTGTGCCTCCCGTTTGTATTCGACCATCGGTTTTATCGGATGTAAAAGCTGGAACGTAAGTTGTCAATATAGATTGTAATTTAGTCATTAAGAAGGAAACAATCGCTGTCAATAGCTGTGTTCGCGTACTTTTTGTAGTAAAAGAGCAAATTGAAAATTAACTTCAGAGTGGCGGAAAATTCTCTCTTAAAGTGTATGAAAGAGATGAAAATTGCCCTAAAATACGGGAACGGTTTTGTAGTTAAAAGGACCGTTTTAAAAGAAACGTCAAGAGCAGAAACAATTATATATGTATTGCATATGTTAAATGATAAAACTGATAAATCTTGAGCGTTCAAAGTAACAATTCTTAAAGTTACGTGTTAGTACTGGTAGATTCGGAGCTACCTTCTTGCCCTTCACATAACTGCTGCCAAATATCCTTCATTACAATAATATTCGTGCCATTTGTATGATTACATCCATTGACATAATATATATGGACTGCCAGTTGCCTATTTTTATCTAGTCGAAACATAAGTAACGATGCCAAAATGCAAGCGGAAAAATACAGAAACGCAAAAAAAGCATTGGCAGTTTAAACTATTCGAGCATTCAAAAATTATTAAAAAATATGAAGGTATTTTTTAATTTGAAGTAGATAGTTTAAATTGTACCTATAAACCACAAAAATATTTTCCCTTGTGGGCTTTTACTCTCATAATGCAATTTGAATCTTAGAATAAGACTTCCAATTTCACTTCTCATCGGGAAACAGGCAAAGAATTTCGAGTTGTTCAATAGACTGGTCCAATGCAGTTTTCACGGAAACACACTAGACTACTGTCATTTGACATTGAAATAAAGACAAAGAAGAAGTTTTAAACTAGTTTCAAGAGGTGCATTCGTTTTAAGTCCGAGTTTAACAAAAATCAGTTAATTTTAAAGAAAACGAGTCTGGGGTTAACCAAACGAGTGCGGTTTTTCAGTTCACTAACTCCTTCAATAAAGTTATCGAAATCTTCGACTCTTGCAATTATTGTCTCTCCTAAGTGTCAGTTAACTGTTCGCGTAAGAAAAACAAGCAAATGACTTCGAGTCGTTCTAAAAATATAGAAAAAATATAAACAAACAACATTGTTTTTCTTGAACTTCTAAAAGTAAATTTCAGTGGATAAAACCGAAATGTAGTTGTAGTATTTAAGGTGTATGCCGCTCGTGTGTAGAATGTGTTTGATCATTCTAAATTTCACCGCTTCGCATACGACCAAAAACCTCAATGAAGTTTCAGCACACAAATAAGCCTTGAAGATTGGTAACATACAGAGAGACAGATGGAATGGACATGGCTTTTTTAAATGACAATTATGAGTACCTTTAACATAAATAATTTTTTCTCCCTGTGGATTAACGACAATAATTGTTACTATTTATGAAAGTTACCTTTTGTTACCTTTATGAAATAAGGTGACATACGGATTTTCCAAATTTTAAGGAGAAGATTTTAAATAACAACATTATGTGTAATTTTATGTAATTTAATGAAATTTTGTATTTTTATCAATAATTTATAACAGTCGTTAGATGTCATGCAATTAAAAAGAATACAAAAAGTTCTGAAAAAATCATAAAGTTGCTAACGCTGACCTTGTAATCTATGCGAATTTTTCTATTTTTTCAAGAACCCGATGTCAGAATTTGATTTTCTACCGTTTTTTCCTAATAGATGACCTAGCTTTCTATGGGAGTTTTTCAAGGTGACAGGCATTTTGATATAATTTTTTCCGGCTTGCATTTTGTCGTGGGGCGACAGGTCTTGCGACTCGTATTTTGGGCAAATTAGTATGAAAATTACGCTTGACTAACAGTCCACATATAGTATGTCAATGATTGCATCGCTTGAATTCACTGAACTATTTTTGTGCCGCATGGAATTTACTGAAAGAATTTGTAACGGCTTAAATGCACTGAAATTAATTTTGGAAACATTCTGCACTTAGTTTTACACGTTTTTTTAATCACGTTACCGACAAAATTTCAAAAAATACGCGCCAATAAAAAAAAACTCTAAATCAAAATAATGTAAACAAATATTTGTGTGAACATCTGTCGAGATTAGACATTTGAAACATGGAAATTTCTTACTACAAGAAAATTTCTGTAGTAAAAAATTTCAAGTTTGTTCACGGTGGGGAAATAATTTACTCTCTCGTTTCCGTTCTCTTTTACGACAATTTTATGTACGGGAACGCTATTGTAGTAACTTGTAGTAAAATATTTTAATATATTCTGAGATATCCGGGTACGCGAACAGACCTAATATACGTACAATCGAATTGTTCTTAATAAAGCCTATAATGGGAAAATTTTGAAGCTTGATTTCTCCAGAAGACCAAGATCATGATAATTGGGAAGCATCTAAGGACAAGACTTCCGAAGAATCCGGGCGTTTAGGTTATGAGCCGATTGATTAAGTCCGACAGTTTAAATATCTTGCAGTTGTGCTTTGCCCTATTTCGCAACAATAATGTAACTTTTAATTGATAAGTCGTAGAAAGATTAAATTTGGTACACTTAAAGACTGAAAAAATGAGAATGCATACATGGGCAATTTGTTATATACGCGCATTACGGTATATGTAATTACAGTTTGAATATTGATGTTAAAAAAGACAAAAAGTGTTTTGGCCTTATCTTAAAAAGTTTTACAGCCAGAAAGAAGGAAATTAAAACATGCACTAAAAAATATTGGATTCTTATAAAAAAATCGAATTTTTGCAAAATATTGCAAAGTTTTTGAGAAATAAGGAAGAGAAAATAGATACCCATTTTCAATGTATTTGACGTCATAACTTTTTGATCACTTTATATAAAAATCCGATATTGGACTAACATATAATGCAGCCAAAGGCTAAGCAAAGGTTAAAATCAAATTTCGGTTACACGGTTTGAGAAATGTAGTTTGTTACTATCTCCGATATAGCATCGGCCAAATGATTTGAAAAAAAAATCACACACATTAAGAGTTATTTGTAATTTTCGGGAAAACTATAGAAATTTTCGAATATTCAGCAGATTCTGACATTTAGCTCGAAAACTTCAAAAAATATTTTTAAAAACGTTCTGGAATCTTAACGGTGGTACCGATTATAATAAAATTTGGTTTGAGGTTTTAGGACACACCGCGTTTAATTAAAAATTAGATCTTAAGCGGACACACCTTAAGGTGAAGGTGTCAAAACTAATCAATGATAACAAAGCGCTTAATACCATTCTGCACTTAGCCACCAAAATTATGTTGACTTCCTAAATTCACAAAGTAGGAATTCCGATGCGGCCCATTGTGAGCCAAATAAACTCACCGTGCTATTTTCTATCGAAGCATCTGGTGGAGGTTCTAAAACCACTCCTCGAGAAGACAGAACATTATATAATCACATTTTGTGTCGATTCTGAGTGGTTTAAAACTTGAGGCGGATGAAGTAATGGTTAGTTTTGATGTTGAGTCACTTTTCACTAATTTGCCAGTGCAGGAGGTTCCTACCATTATTCATCAGCTTATTTCAACCACCAACATAGACGAAAATTATATGGCACTTTTGGAATTCTGCCTATGTTCGGGATTTTTCTCTTTTAACCCTAAGCTCCCTTAGTTGCTTATTTCCTGATGGAAAACTTTGAAGAAAAAACTCTTCACAGCTGCAGTGTAAAATCAAAAGTCTGGTTGAGATACGTGGACGACACATTTTGTATTATATATTAATAAATCCGCTGTGACGAGTTTCTTGGAACACCTCAACTTGTAGCACCCTAAAACTATGTTTACAATGAAACAGGAGCGGGATGGATCCTTTGCTTTCTTGGGCGCGAGGGTAATGCGGAAACTGGATGGCACATTAGGACGCACCGCGAACCGAAAGAACACACACATGAAAAGATACCTACATGCTACTTCCGTACTTCTGTACATGCTACTTCCGTACTTCTGTACATGCTACCAGTGAACATCTTGCCCCTGAATTGATTTTTGTCGACAACGTCCTCAAATCGAATGGATATTGGAAAACACAAAGATTGTGGAAGCCGAATTTGCCCCGGGAAATGGACGGCAAAGATATGGACCAAAAAGCTTATTTGCCATACATGAAAGGTGTCACAGACAGAGTGGGTAAAATCTATCACAGTCAAAAATTTTTACACTTGTACTGCTTCGGGACCTAGAAAGAACAGATATTAAGTTTCAAGTTTCTAGCTACAAATTTAAGGCCTAAAAACTACCGACACTCAAACGGACGGACATGGTTCATTCGACTAACAATTCGGGGTCGATCATATGCCTTTAAGGTCTTGGGGGTCAACGGTGATTATTTCTCTATATTCCAAACTATGAATCAAACTTAATATACCTCCTATCCTATGGGATGGAGTACAAAAAAATAGTATAACAGTATTCAACAAAAGGTTTCGATAGACGTTTTATGGATTCAAAATAAAAAAAAAATGCAGGTAAAAGCTAAAAAACCGCATCTCTCCCTACACTATCTCGACAACGGTAACTGTAAGGTCGGTAATAGATTTATAATTTGCTTATTGTGTCTCCAGCCAAAATATGTATAGCAGTTTTTCTTTCGAAAAACAACACTCAGAGGTCGTTATAAGCAATTTTCTTGATAGAGGAAGCCCCTCAGCTTTTCATTAAACCTATGTAACCTTCTTCTGAAATCCACTTTCGTAGAGGTAAGACGTCTCAGAAATAAAGAGATTATTATACAAACCAACGTGCGTGTCTTCATCTATATTTTTTGGGAAAACTATATCAAGGAATCAGCAGAGTTTTGGCCTCAACATTTAGTCCTTCGAGCCGGATCAAAATATCTATAATCATCCGATCGGATCAAAATCTACGGAAACATTCGTCACCGAAAATACAAAATTCCCCTTTGGCATATCCACCTGCAAGCCGACACGCACAATTCAATATCAGCCTTATATTGCCTGAAATATCTACAACGATCATCCTCATCATTTTGCTCATCAAATCAGCCATCTCTCGGAAGACGACTCCTTATGTAAAAATACCCCAAATTTATTTTTGTTCGATTTGGCCTTATCGGTAATACCTACACACGTGCTTACACCATCCCCAAGAGCGCTATATTCATCTCACCTACCATCGTCTCAGCAATCACCATCATAATCATCATTACCTTGAAAAAAAAATCGCAATCATCAGCGTCACCCTATAAAAAGCCTGTCAGCATATCATCAATCGAAGAGAAATCGGCAAGTTACTCAGCTACCGCTAATCATCGCTTATCATCATCGCACCTCCAACTCGCAAATCTTTATCAGAAAAGAAAAAAACTACAACAAGCCGCCAACCGGTAATACCGTTTGCCCATCAAACATCACCATAATCGACAGCTTCACATCAGTATACATTGTTCATCAGGTGCGTACGTAGTTTTTAAGATCAGTGCGAGTTTATTATTAGATTAGTTATCAGTTAATTTTTTCCTCTTAAAATTTGCGTTTACAAAAAAAAAAGGATTAAAAAACTTAAAACTTTCCCTAACTTCGGTTTCTGGCTTGACTAGATCTTGTAATAATACAGTTTAAAAATACATTCCGAAGTTTTGCGTAAAAGTCTATCTAAAGGCCAGTTCATCAAAGCAATAAAAACCCGGAGGACTGGCTAAAGCGATTCTCATTAAGTCATTTAAATCTAAAAACAGGGGGTTTGCGTTTAGTGAAGGTGTTATAGTGCCATTTTGTGCTTTGTTTTTTGCCACAACTGCTCTTTGGATAAGAAAAAACATTTTCCTTTCTCCATTCTCATTTAAGCTGGTAAGTTTATTTTTACCTCGTAAAATATAATATCTACCTAATACTTTACTCACCATCTTTGCTACCTACCCATATACTTACATAACTTGATACTTGCCACTACTGGCTACACCTTAATCAATAGCATTTCAAATACTAGATTTCGCAACCTTACTAAAAGTTTGGTTCTATTTTATAAAAAAAAATAAGGAAAAAAAACAATGTCTAAAAACATTTCTGATTTTGTTATTATTACTGATAAGCTTGTAGAGTTCAATGCTAAATTTGAGGAAATTCCATTTGAAGACAAAACTACAAGTTCTTTGAAATCGAGTAGAAGGGAACTGCATGGGTTGTGGGAGACTGTAAAGCAGTCGTATTCGACCTGCATTCAAGAAAAAGACTTTTTAGAAGTCGATGATGCAGTCGCATGCAAAGCTAGATATCGGTCCTCCGCATAAACGTATGTTAATTGTCTCACCCAAATAATTAATTCATATGACAAATTGAATCTTATCGAGTCAAACAAAGTCGAAATCGAATCAAACGCGAATCAATTTGAGAATACCCACCAACCTGTTAATATTCCCGAAACCACGCAATCCATTAAGGTTCCGCCATGTGACACCGAAATATTTTATGGCGATTATTTGACATGGCCTTCGTTTCGGGACATGTTCATAGCCGTTTATGTGAAACATCCCAACCTTTGCTCGGTTCAGAAACTTTTCCATCTACGTACAAAAACTAAAGGGGATGCAAATAATATCGTTTCTAGATTCCCTTTGACCGCGACTAGTTTCGAGTTAGCCCAGAAAACCTTGTCAGACGAATACGAGAACAAGAGAATCTTAATCAATAACCAGTTAAAGAAACTTTTTAACTTACAATGCAGTTAAAGAAACTTTAACTGCAATCTCATATGAAACAGGTAAAGGAGTTAAAGATATACAGCGCGATGTAAATGATTGCTTATCTATTCTCCAATCTCATGAAGTGTCAACCGGCACTTGGGACCCTATCATAATTTATCTGTGCTCCAATCGATTGCCTGAAACCACCCTTTCGTTATGGGAACAACCGATCAAAAATCCTCTTCCTACTTGGAAAGACATGAATACGTTTTAAACTAACAGATATCGAGTTCTTGAGACCATTTGTGATATTAAATCCACACCTAAACCAAAACCTCAAAGTTCAAAGCCGCCAAATTTTCAGGCGAGTAAGGAAAAGCTTCAGCACCATAGCGCTTTTCATTCGAAATCTAATAATATTTCTTGTAAGCTTTGTAAAAACTCGCACCCGATTCGAATATGCCCTACTTTTCTTCAGCTGTCAATTCAAGATAGAACTTTGAAGTACTGTTTTAATTGCTTGGTTCATACACACTTACTTAAGGATTGATGGAGTAATTACACCTGCAGTGCTTGTAAAAAAAGGCATCACTCGCTCCTACACCTGCCTTCCACGGACCAATCTCAACCTTTAATCTCTTCTGCAGAAAGCGTAAATCAATTTCATTTAGTTTGCGCCCCACAATTCACTAATATACAGTCCACTAGCGAAGAAAATGAAGTTGTTGTTCAATCTTTCTTTTCTCGAAATAACCAACTTGTCTTGTTAGCTACCGCTTTGGTAGATATACATCTATTCGGGGAAAAGTTTACATAACGTGCCCTGCTAGATACTGGGTCGGAAGTTACCTTCATTTCCGAAAGCGCTCAGAGAAGATTACGCCTTCCTATTAAATCAATTAATGCACAAATCTCAGGGATGAACTCGGTTGTTGCAGGCACAGCATTGAAACTATGCACTTTGTGTATAGGGTCTAAACATGCTTTAGATTTCACTCTTACTATAAATGCAATCGTGTTAAAGGAGCTAACTGGGGATTTACCCTCATGCTCGTGAAGAAATTTCTGAACCCATCAGTCTGAAGCTGGCAGATCCTTACTTTTTTGAAAGCTCTAAGGTAGATTTGGTTATTGGCATGGATATCTATCCTGCAATAATTTAAGAAGGCCTTCAGACTAACATATTCGGCTCGTTAGCAGTTCAAAATACTATATTCGGGTGGGTGCTATCAGGTTCCCTACCGAAACAACAGATCAAAGCATTTTCTACTCATTTGTCCGTTTTTAGTGAAACTTCACTTGATCAAGATATAGCTAAGTTTTGGGAGGTTGAAAATTTTCCACCCATAAAGCAACTTTCCGAAGAATATCAAATTTGCGAACAGCTCTTCTCAACAACAACCACAAGAGACCCCGAAGGTCGTTACATCGTTCGTCTACCATTTAAATCAGTACCACCCACGCTGGGTCGCTCTAGAGATATTACGTTTAGGCAATACAACCGGCTTCAAAAGTCGCTGGAGAAGAAACCTGAATTGCGTGAAACTTACGATCAAGTGCTAGCAGAATACTTGACTTTGGGTCATATAAAACAAGTCTCCCCTATCATTCAAGATAAAACCATTGTTTCTTATTATTTACCCAATCATGCAGTTGTAAAGCCAAATAGTACCACCACTAAAGTAAGAGTAGTTTTCAATGCGTCGAACCAGTCAAGCAACGGCGTGAGTCTAAACGACGTGCTGCATGCTGGTCCGAAGCTGACCTTACGATCTTGATTTTAAGGTGGAGATTTTTCCAGATAGTTTTCAATGCTGACATTGAAAAGATGTATAGGCAAATTTTAGTGCATCCAAAAAAGATCATCTTTCGAAATCAGGATCACGAACTTCTTACCGTCACGTTTGGCGTTAAATGTGCAGCCTACCTTGCCCAACGTTCATTCATCGTACTCGCTAAAACTATACAACCAACCCTACCCCTCGCACATGAATCTCTGCTACAGGAAAGGTACGTGGATGACTTCTTCTGTGAGGCTCATGATGTGGATACCGCTCATGATGTGGATACCGCTCATGATGTGGATACCGCTTTTTTAATACCGTTCGAATTACTTGAAGCATTAGGGTCAGCAAAGTTTTCGTTACGGAAGTGGACGTCCAACAGTTTGGAATTGCTTCGAGATATTTCTTTATCACACCTTTATAACGAAGATTTTTTAAAATTAGAGGACAAAAGCGTCTCAACGACTTTAGGAATTCGGTGGAATGCTAAAAGCGACACATTTAATTTCCGAATTAAAAATTTGAACAGTGATCATGTAGTGACAAAAAAGGCAGTGCTTTCAGTTATTGCCAAATTGTTCGATCCCGCGGGTTGGCTAGCGCCTGTAATTATTAGCGCAAAGATGATAATGCAGCAGATATGGCGTGATGGGACGTCTTGGGACTCTTCATTAGAGCCCCTGACGTGTCATCAATGGCAATGATTTGTCTAATAGCAATTTTGTCCAATAGCAATATTTCCTATCTTCCAGAGATAGGAAATATTGCTATCCTACGGTGGATACAGTATTCGCCTTCAAATCCAGTCCAGCTTCATGGATTTTGTGACGCTTCTGAGCGGGCCTACGCAGCAAACTTTTACTTACGTATACAACTTGACGAAAATAAGTGGACTACTCACCTTCTATGCGCGAAAAGTAAAGTTCGTCAAGCAAATTTCCTTGCCCCGACTGGATTTTTGCGGAGCCGTCTTATTGGCAAAAATGTATCAAAAGATAATAACCGAGTTAAAATGTCCCACCGAGAACACAGTACTATGGACTGATAGCTCTGGCCTGGTTGAGTATACCGCCCTTCACCTGGAAAACGTTTGTTGGAAACCGTGGTTCCGAAATGCAAAGTTGTTTGTCTGGATTAACGTGGAGACATGTTAAATCAGCGGACAACCCGGCGGATGTAGCCACTAGAGGTCTTACCCCACAGGAACTAAAGGGAAAGTCTCTAAGGTGGTCTGGTCCAGCATGGCTACAGCAAACTGAGAACTTATGGCCACAAACTCTCGTTCAAATTTTGCATGAAGCAATACCAGAACAAAAACCCTTGAAAGTCCATCACACTCAAATTCTGTCGAACGTCGAAACACAGGTGTCCAAATACTCTTCTTGGCCCAAAGCTTTAAGTGCTGTAGCTTATCTTCTAAGGTTCTTGCACCGTACGAATTCTCGGTTTCGAGATAAGTTCATGTACACCACAATGTACTTAACTCATGAAGAAATTTCACATGCAAAGAGAAGAATTATATTGATGACTCAAATTCTCTATTACCCCCGTGAACATTCAGCTCTTTCAAGACGAAATATAACTTAACATCGCTTCGGAACAATGTATGGAAAGTTAACGTCGATGACTCTGACGCCTATCGGTCGCTGTCACAAAAGTTGAATACAGAGAAAATTCAATGGCTTACGTATGAACGAGAAGCCGCTGCGGGTTATCGCGAAGGGACTACACCCACCCTGCACAATGGAACAAGTAATAGAAGATGTTCAAACCCAAGGCTTTAAAATTCTTGACGCCGTGAACATAATAAAGAAAGAGAAGCAACTTACGGACGATGGTAAAGATTCTGCTGTTGTCAGGCGCGGTCTGCCAATTTTCATGCTATCTTTTGATAGAACTGAGAACATGAGCGAGATTTACAAAATAAAAGCAATCCTTAACATAAAGGTCAAAATCGAGCCCAAGCGGAAGGGCAACAGTCTAGTACCTCAATGCAAGCGATGCCAAGGTTTCCGACACACGCAAGCATACTTCCAAAAAGAACCGCGATGCCTTAAATGCACCGGTGAACATCTTTCGACAGATTGCAATGTCAGCAGTCAGGCTCCAGCGGTCTGCGCCAATTGTAGGGGAAGTCACCCAGCGAGCTACCGAGGATGTGAAATCGCCATAGAGTTACAAAAACGGCATGAAGCTCCAAAGAAAAGTATTGAACAAAAGGGTCCAAGCCTAAAACCTACTAAAGCCCATAAACCAAAAACCCCTAAGTCGACCAAGGGTACGGGACTGATTAAAGAAAAAGTTCAACCAGCACAAGAAAACGTCGCAGGTCCAAGTTCAACGGGAAAATCCACACTTGGTGGTCCAAGAGCGTACGCTCAAGTCGCGTCAGATGAAAGTAAGCAACAATCGGCCGCACCAGATTCGGTCTCTCAAATTCTACTTATGATTTTAGAAAAGCTTGAGCAACAAACGAAAGTAAATCAAGTAATATTTCACAAATTAAGCGAGCTCGAGTTTATAACATCGCGTCGAGCTATTTTCCTCCTCAGTATCGCCTGGCTGATGAAGATCTTGCTTCCCTCTTTGAAGCACTTGGGACAAACTTTATCATCGGCGGGGACTTTAACGCGAAAAATACTTTTCGGGGCTCACGGTGCAATTCAACAAGAGGCAGAGCCCTCTTTAAAGCAAGGACCAAGGACGCGGCGTGATCTTCTTATCGACGGGAAAGCCAACATATTGGCCAACCGACAGAAGTAAAATACCTGATCTCGTCGACTTCTTTATCGCCAAGGGCGTACCTCGTTACCTTACGAACGTAGAAGAACGCTTTGATCTCTGTTCAGATCACTCGGCAGTTCTTTTGAAAATCGGCGGAATCCTAGTGAAAAAGGAAAGAGCGCCTAGATTTAGTAACAATAATACCGACTGGGATGGCTTTAGAAAATACTGTAAAGAAAACATAGCTTTGAATGTACCACTCAAAACGCCACTTGAAATAGAAGACGAAATAGAAAAACTCGTGATAGTTATGCAGAGCGCTCCGTGGAATAACACTTCTTTTCGGAGATCCAAACTATCGAACAGCGGAACAATATATCCACAAGAAATAGAAGAGCTAATATGCGAAAAGAGGAGAGCGCGCAAGAGATGGCAACGTTCGCGAGCACCCCCGGATAAGACCATCTTGAACCACCTTTCTAACAAACTGAAGCACGAACTTCAAGACTTTAAAAGTCGCGAGATTACTGCTTACCTTGTAAGGTACGAAAATGAGTACTCGGAATTCAAAGAGATAAATACCGGTGTCCCGCAAGGAAGCGTTCTCGGCCCAATATTATTTTTGCTTTATACAAGAGACATTCCCCACGATGAGGGAACAATTTTAGCTACGTTCGCAGACGACACTGCTATTCTGGCTATTGATACGACAGTTGAATTATCAACAGGGAAACTCCAGCGCGCTTTTGACAAGATATGCGACTGGACGAAGAGCTGGCGAGTCGTCCTTAACGAGACTAAGTCAACGCATGTTAACTTTACTTATAAAAAGATAAACAACAAACCTTTATTCATTAACTCGGTACAAATCCCGTACTCAAATGAAGCGAAATATCTAGGAATGACTCTAGACGCAAAACTTAAATGGAAGCCGCACGTTAAAAAGAAACGCGACGAGCTCGAAATCAAGTTAAGAGAAATGAATTGGCTTATCGGAAGATTTTCGAAACTAAGCATATATAACAAACTACTCTGCAAGTGCTAAAACCATCTTGGACGTACGGTATACAATTATGGGGTTGTATTAAACCAAGTAATGTATTTATTTTAGAAACTTTTCAAAATAAGACGCTCAGAGCAATCGTTAATGCTCCATGGTACATAAGAAATAGCGATCTACACCGAGATCTAGGAATCGCAACCGTGTCTGACGAGATAACAAACTTTGCTCGCAAACTTAGTACTCGTCTTCGCGGACACTGCAACAATGAAATTATCCGAACTTTGGATCAGACAAATCTTACGCGCCGACTACAACGAATGAGACCGTTAGAAATAGCACCATAAGATGAAACCGCATAAATTGACGGTATTGTAGGTGCCTTCGTTGGAAGGCAGCCTGCCACACGCGATTACTACAGAAGCTTGAACTACTTGTTAAGGAAACTTAGTCGTAGTCTGACGGAAAATGGGAGGTTTTTTAGTGAGTAAGAATCTCACACTAGTGCCTATGAAGGTTTTTCTTACCCATGGAAAAAAAAAAAACAAAAATCTTTCAAACCACCAGCCAGTTTCGAGCAAAAGTTCAATATTAACTCTTAATCCAATGCTGGGTCCAGATGGACTCATGCGATCCGATGGAAGGCTTGCGCTCTCCGCACTCCCATATAGCGAGTGCTATCCAATTATTCTTCCATATGAGGCCCATATCTCTTCTTTACTTGTTAAGTTTGCCCATGAACTCTCAATGCATGGTAGCAATCGTTTAGTCATTCGAATACTTCGCTGCGAATTTTGGGTAATCAAGGTTAAGAATCTGGTTAAAAAATGTATAAATTCTTGCAAACCGTGTGTCGTCAACAGAAAAGAAACTTAAACTCAAATCATGGCCGCCCTGCCTCTTGAACGAACCATTATATCACTTCCGTTCACGAATACCGGAATTGATTTCGCCGGCCCGTTTGAAATTAAGAGTTTCATTGGAAGAAGTTGCCGCCTTTCAAAGGGGTATGTTTGTATATTCATCTGCTTTGCGACTCAGGCAATACATCTACCAATGATTTATCATCACAATCATTTTAAGCTGCCTTGAGCAGATTTATTGCTAGACGAAGTATGCCCAAAACCTTATTTTCCGACAACGGCTGGAATTTTATTGGCGCAGATAAGCAACTAACCCTGAATTTCAAACAGTTTATTCAGCAATTATCGGTCAATGTATCTGAAAAATATAGGATTCATAAGTTAGAATGGAAGTTTATTCCGCCAGGTGCGCCACACATGGGTGGAAGCGGGAGTTAAGAGCTTCAAACTCCATTTCCGAAGAGTGGCTGGATCCAGTAAGTTCACCTTCGAAGAGTTTTCAACCCTAATAGCCAAAATCGAAGCCTGTCTTAACTCTCGTCCCATTTCCTCCATTCCAGAAAATTCCTCCGAAATTCCCCCCTTAACACCTGGCCATTTTCTTCGAGGGGGTCCTCTTCTGGCCCCATCTGAACCAGCTCCAGTCGAAAAATCTTTAACCTGTATAAGTCGATGGGAAAAGATTAAAATCTTACATCACCAATTTTGCTCACGATGGAAGAAAGAGTATCTACGAGAACTTAATAGGCGGTACAAATGGAAATTCCCTCAAAGAGTTATAGCTCTTAACGATCTAGTAGTTATTAAAGAGGAGAACCTTCCTTCGAATGAATGGCGTCTTGGCCGAGTCATTAAGGTGTATCCAGGACCTGACCAAAGAATAAGGGTAGTAGACATCAGAAAACAAACCGGCACTATTAAGCGACCAATAAAAAAACTTTGTATTTTGCCTCCCTCTTAAAAAAAAAAAAAAAAAACGCAGGTCCATCTTAGTAGTTACTTCGTAGATTAGATTATGATAGCATTCATTTATTTTGCTGTAACTCGTATCCATTTAATAACGCGTATTCGCACTGATCTTTTAAACTACGCACGCTTAAGATTTAAGTTTTTTTTTTGCTAAATCGAATTTTGTATTATAATTAACTTTGTATAAGAATTCACAGTTATTTCTACGGCTTGGTGGTGTCTTCCTATGCATATTATAATCATCCTTGAGGTTTTACAGTCAATGCTGCAAGGTGGTCGGTAATAGATTTATAATTTGCTCATTGTGTCTCCAGCCTAAATATGTATAGCAGTTTTTCTTTCGAAAAACGACACTCAGAGGTCGTTACAAACAATTTTCTTGATGGAGGAAGCCCCTCAGCTTTTCATTAAACCTATGTAACCTTCTTCTGAAATCTACTTTCGTAGAGGTAAGACGTCTCATAAATAAAGAGATTATTATACAAACCAACGTGCGTGTCTTCATCTATATTTTTTGGGAAAACTATATCGAGGAATCAGCAGAGTTTTGTCCTCAACAGTAACATATACCGTTTTGAAAAAAATATCAGACATGAAGAATTTTTTGAGGTTCGAAAGAAAAATATAGGGGGGCTGAAATATTGCATGGTTTTTGAGATATGCTTAAAATCATTTAAGTTGGTTTACTTGGTAGTGCTAAAAAAATGCCTATAACTTCTAAGTTGTTTCTGTTTTATCAACTAAATTAAACACAAGCACAAACCGGAGTAGCAAGCAAAATATATAAAAAATATTGAAAACAAAAAACCCGTTTGTAATATTTTTTAGTTTTTGTTTACAAAAAAAAATCAAAAAAAATGATTTGTCACCCTGCGTTTTAATAAAACTTTAAGTACCTAAACTTAAGATTCTGCTAAAATAAGTACAGTAGACTTGTTAAAAAATATAGATAACACGTGGAGTAAAAGTAATGAAAAAATATCTATTTCAAGAATTTTAAACCTGAATACCGGGCAAACGGTCAAAAATCTTCGCTTTATTTACTACACTGCATTGGCAGCATTTAGTAACTCGCATACACAGATCTTATGCATAAATCTTAAGTTTAAGTTTAAATAATTTATTAAGCATAATTTTGCTACTTAAAACGTTTCTTACAATTTGTGCCTACTTAATATTTACCTTTTACATATGTAATTACAGAGCGTTTGTATCTTTTAATATTGTTTTCTAATATAATATAATTTGGAAGACTGTTATAAAGTTGTATTCCTTTATAAAACAACATGGTTTGAGTCTTATTATCTCTATAAAAAGGTACATTTAAGTTATTGTCGTTTCTTAGGTTATAAGGACGCAATTCACTTCTTGTAATAATTTTGCTTTGTAAATAGTTTGGCATTAGATTGTTTTTTACTTTAAATATAAATAATTATGTGTTCATTTCAATTCTTTGTTTTACTGACATCTATCTTAAGTATTTTAAAATTCTATTAATTGACGTATAACGATTACAACGCAAAATAATTCTCATGGCTTTGTTTTGTAGTTTTTGTGATAAATCTATCATCCGTTCCGACAGCAAAAGTACTATTGTCGGACAATGGAATTATATACTTTATTTGCCATAGAAATACAGAGTTTCTTTCTAGTCTTCCGAAAAAATTTAATTTTTGTGGCTATTTTCTTTGAGATCATTTCAAAACGTTTCTCAAAATTTAAATTGCTATCTACAACAACTCCTAGATATTTTATCTCTTCTTCACATTCAAATTCATTTATTTTCGTTATTTAATTGGTTTTAGGTAAAATTATTATTTTAGTTTTATCAGATTTAAGTTTGAGCTTATTCATATTTAGGAAAACTTTAATATTATTTATCTCATCCAAAAATTTTTTAACACCTTGTACCATATTCACATCATCTACATAAAAAAGACCGTCATCGGCAAATAATATAAGTTTACAATGTTTTAATAGCTTTTTATATCATTTATGTAAAGAATAAATAATAACGTGACTAAAATTGATCCTTGTGGTACTCCTAAGTCGGTATTTAGTGGTTCAGAATCTACTCCAGTAAACCTTACAATTTTGTTTGTAAGATGAGATATGATCGAAACCGACTGTATTCAATGCCTCTTATTCCGAAGCTATACAAACGCTTTAATAATATTAGTCTATCCAGTGTCTCAAATGCCTTTCTCAGATCCAGGAAATGGGTGCTGCCACTTTTCTCTTGCTGTGAAGTAACTGTTTCCATTCTGCTATCACCAAGTTCAACGCTGATTCGCAGGAGTGTTTTCGACGAAACCCAGATTGTTCTTCTTCTGTGTATGTCATGTTGCTGGAGGTATACCTCGAGCTGCACAACTTTTTCCAATATCTTTTCACACAAAGGTAGCATGTTTACTGGCCGGAAACTTTCACATTTATTTAAATTTGTTACTGTGGCAATTGGTTTGAATATAAAACAAGTTTCACTATTTTCTGAAAGATTTGTCCAAAACGCATTGGGAATTTGTTTATTTATATCTTTTACACTTTCAATAAAAAAATCGTTGAACTTATTTGCCACTGTTTTTTCGTCATTAATCTTGTTTCCATTGAAATCAATGTGATTATTCTGTGACACTATGTGACCCAAAACTCAATTTTTAATATTTTTCCACATGCTCTTTTGGTCACTGGCACCACTCAGCTTGTTTCTGATAAAATTTTGTTCTGCTGATCTAAGGCTTTTCTTATACACATTTCTTGCTATTTTATATTGCTCCCAATCTTCATTATCTCTCGTAAAAATAAACTTCATATGACTTCTGATTTTATTATCTTTCAGCCTTCTGAGATATTCATCAAACCACTTTTGGTCGGACTCTTTTAAGTTCTTAAATATCACAAATTTGCTAACAGCATTAAGCATTTCTGTTTGCAATACCTCACTTGTCGTTTTTCTTATATTAACTAGCGTAGAAATTGTATTTATTTCACTTTCTCTAAGTGTATGTATAAATTGCACTTTGTTATATTTGAAACTTTTTACAGTCTTTATATAATTGCTCAAATTTGCACGTATTGGTATTTTTATTACAGATGTTTCATGATCACTAAGTTTAAGATCATTTTTCACTTTCACTTCACATGTATTCTGCCATGCTAAGGAAAAAGGGCACAAACGCCAAAAATCCGAAATTGAGTTAGAAGCATATTCGGGATCGTGAAACATTGCGTTATTTTTGCGTAAAAAAAGTCACATTTCCAAAAGAAAAGGTCTTGTAAACACATCTCCTAACACATCTTTTTGCCCCTTTTGTTAAGTAATAAGGGACATGTGCCACGGACTAAGCTAAAAAGGCGCAATTTTTTGTGTTATATGCCATTATTGCTGAGTATCTTACGATTGTTTTGGTTAGTGTGCCTTTTTTGTTTCCTCACTTTTTTATGTAAGAAAACTTATACCACGACATTTTTGAACAGGATTATAATTTCAAAGAGTTAGCTATTGCAGGCGTACGCCAAAACAGTGAAAATTTTGAAAACTTATTTCCACAATTCTGTTTTAGAAACACTAAGCAATTTTTTGCACGTCCACACTAAGCAAAAAGGGCACAAGTTGTTTTCTCTAAGCAATCGCAAAAAATACTGAAATAACAGAGCACAATTAAATAAAACAATTTTTTTTTTTAGGAAATGCTTTATTAAAAATTCCAAAAATATTAAATTTTTTAAAACTACTTCCGTGGAGATGTGCCCTTTTCCCTTAGCACGGCAGTATTAATGTCAGATACTACATCGTCTATAAGCGTTCTTATAGTTAGACATATTCTTGTTGCCTTTTAACCAATTGCTTACACACACTTTTCATGAATAAACGTTCTAGATCCCTCCTATAACACGAATATTTAAGCCAGCCTATGTTAAAATAACCGAGTAAGACAATATTCTTTGTGTCTATTTCATATAAATAATCACTTAAATAATTACAAAAATCTCGTTAGTCGAACTGGGTGACCTATATAAGGCAATGAATTTCACTCATATCAATTTGTTCATTTCTCAGTACCGTGAAGTCCTTTATATTATCTTTTAGGTGGACAACAACTCCTCCCGTGTGTTTTGATGGTGTTTCACATCTTATAATTTCGTAGTTTTTAATTTTAACTTCTCCACTTAGCACAGATAAACCAAGATGAGTTTCAGTTAAGAACACTGCGTCGAAATTTTTTTCATATACTACACGTTTAAGCTCATTTAAATTATTGCACAAACCCTGTATATTGAGATGCATGCAATGGAGAAGTTTTGATTGCTAGTATGCAATCCTCGCCTTTTTTTTTCAAGGCTTCTTTGATACACCGGGCATAGATAGATAGATAAATAGATAGATATCTTTATTT
>OX392463.1:80357038-80444990 GCA_947623515.1 Neoascia interrupta | reverse complement strand
CACTTATCACTTATCACTTATCACTTATCACTTATCACTTATTACTTATTACTTATTACTTATTACTTATTACTTATTACTTATCACTTATCACTTATCACTTATCACTTATCACTTATCACTTATCACTTATCACTTATCACTTATCACTTATTACTTATTACTTATTACGTGCGAGGAATCGCGTCATCATATGGAAGAGGAATGGAAAAGTGTATACTCAATTTTCAACAGACTCCAAGTAACACATTTGCATCGGAAAAAACGCGGACTATTAGGTACTGTTCTCAATTCACTATTTGGAGTAAATGATGAAGTTTACCATGACATCGAAAGCCTGGACGCCAATCAGAAGGAACTTATCAAAAGTGCAAGTCGAAATACGAAGATCATGCTATCCACCATCTGCACTATAAATGAAACGGAAGCTCGAATCAGCAAGCAAATTAACAACTTCACTACAAAGTTGAACGCTGGCTTGATAGAGATCAATAAAATGGAGTCCTGGTACAGACTTGTTGATGAAAATAAGATCAATTTACATGTGACGAATGCTTATCTCATTGCTCTCAGTTACATGCGAGAAATCGAGACGAAGTACAGCAAGCTGTTGAACGCGTATCTCAAACGAAGTCATTTGTTTGAATTTTTGTCACACAAAAGTCTCGAAACAATAACCACCAAGTGTGCAGAGAAACTTGGACCAGACATGAAGATACTACCGGATCCAATAGACAAACTGGAGATGTCCTCTACAACAACGGAAATTCTAGTGACAGGCTATTTTATGATCAGTGATGCTGATGAATACGAGCTGATTCAACCTAATACGGTTCCAGAGATGATTGGCGAGAAGACATTTCGAGAAGTAAAGATACAGCGGACAGTGTTGGGAGTAAACTACAATTTACAACGGTACTTTGAAATGCCACTAGAAGATATAACTCGAGCACCAAAACTCAACGAAACGACATTTATTCTCCGACCATCGATACAGCGAGGATTGCATTGTCCAGCAGTTGTACAAAAAAATCACATATACGCAGTGTCCAACTAGAATACTAAAATTGTCACATGCCATTTGGAAGGAACTGTGGACTCGCAACTCATGGATGTTCGTTTCACCAGAGCAAACATCCATATTCATAAACTGTGGACCTGTTCGAGAGGAAGTTATCATAAACGGTACGGGCATCATTCATCTAACCCCAGACTGCGTTATTCAGTCCAGATTCATACGATTGGAAGCGAAGTTGTTCCAGGAGACGAGAGTTGTGATGCATTTCACTAAGCGGATTGCCGTTTTGAACACATCAATATCAATCCAGACACCCATCTATTTTGCGAACGAAACCGTAATTCCGTGGAATAAAGATCTGATGGTTGTGATCACGGTAAATAAACGAGAGGCAGCCGAGGTACTAAATCAGCTGCACGAAAACAACTGGAAGACCATAAGACGTCATCAATATTGGACTGTTGGGTTCTGTGCAATTTTTGCAGCTGCAATGGTCGCGTGCGACTGGTTCATTAACGAAGGCCATGTTATTTATTCTTGAATGTTATATTTGTTTTTTTTTTCTGCTTGGAATATTACCACTTCGTTTGGAAAAAGCTCTAGATACCTTAAAGACATACAAGTGCCTATGTAATGCAGTAGAGTGGGAGGGTTAGGTTAGGTTAGGTTTAACAGGGGTGCAGTGGAAAAGGCCACACAAACACTAGGCACAAAGAATCGCGATCCCTGGGGAACCAGTTGACTTTTATGTGCGTTTCGTTTGGAGTCAAAAAAATTTCATATGGGTATGTCAAAACTGACAGATTTAAATTTGAAAACGTTTCTTTGGTGGCAAAATTGAGGGGAAATTAAGGGGAAAACTGACATTTCTCGAATCTGAAATCGCAGAATAAAATCTCAATTTTTAGCAAGATTTATTTTTAGATTTACCAATTCCAATACACTATTGCAGTTCGCTTGTTTATTAGATTAGAACGAACGAACGCCCACCGCCACTACTAACACCGACTTAGTAGTGGCGGTGGGCGACCACAGGAATGAGGCACAACTTAGTCTTGCATCCGCATACTTGCCATACGAAGAGGACAATCCACCATCGACAGCATTATGGGACTTGGAACTCCACGCAAGGAACACCAAGGCTAACCTTGTCATCGCGGTGGATGCCAATGCCCATCACACTCACTGGGGCAGCAAAGATATAAACAAGAGCGGTGAGTCTGTTTTAGAATTTATTTTGACATCCAATCTAAAAATTTGTAACAGGGGTAGTCATCCTACTTTCCACAACAAAATTAGGGAGGAGGTCATTGATCTAACTCTAGCTCACTGTACCGAGAATTTTGAAGTTAATGATCGGATGGTATCCACCAAACGCTCCTTCTCGGACCATTACAGGATAACCTTCAATATTAATTGTAGAATAGATAAAGAATTACCTTTTAGAAACCCTGCTAAGACCGACTGGAGCAAATTCTCCAGACTTGTCACAGGACGATTAGCGCCTTATCAAACAGGCAGCATCTCGAGTGTGACACAGTCACAGGGATCCGTCAACCTTATCACTGAGACACTCTTAGCCTCGTTCAAAAAATCCTGTCCTATAAGTCGGCCCGCCAAAAGAATTCATGCAACATGGTGGACCGCGGAACTTCGACTTTTCAGGACAAAAACAAGAAAACTTTTCAACAAGGCTAAGCTGACCAAGAATGATGCTGATTGGGACACTTATCGCAACAGCTTCAACGAATACAAAGGGAAAACTAGAGCAGCGAAAAAAGCATCATGGACCAACTACTGTACCAACATGGAAACCTCAATGGAAGCGGCAAGATTGCGAAAAATCCTTGCCAAAAATCCATGCATACCAGGGAACTTATGCAAAGAGGACAACTCTTGGACGGTAAACAACCATGAAACCTTGGAACTTACACACTTCCCCGGGTGCAAAGACATAACAAGCGAACAAACACTCGGTATAACAGACTGCCACCCTTCATTATCCAACGAAGAACAGGCAGTTATCGCTGAGGGTATTCGCAAGGATAAACTTAATAAAATCCTTCCAACCCCTCAAATCAGCGGCACCGGATGGTATAATACCTGCCATGGCTCAGAAAACGAGTGATGCTCTCATTCCTTGGCTCAAGGACATCTCCATAGGGTGTATAACTCTAAGGCATATTCCAAAGAACTGGCAAGACGTGCGTGTGGTCTTTATTCCTAAAGCGGGAAAACGCGACCACTGCAAAGCAAATGATTACAGACCTATAAGACTTTCATCTTTTTACTTAAGATACTGGAAAGGCTGATAGATCTGTGGCTAAGGAATAACCTCGAAATCAATGAGCACCTCAGCAATGCACAACACGCCTATACTAAGGGCAAATCCGTGGAAACGGCGCTGCATGAGGTGACGAGTACAATCGAGAGGTCCTTATACAACAAAGAATTTACATTGGCAACCTTACCTAGAAGAAGGTTTCAATAATCTAAGAACAGAAACCATAATCTCATCCCTGGAGGAATATGGCATCGATTTCCGCTTGACGAATTGGGTAAAGACGATGCTTAAAAGCAGAGTCATCAACTCTAATATGGGAGACTATTCTATTAAGAAAACGGGTGATAGGGGAATCCCACAAGGAGGGGTGCTTTCACCCCTTCTATGGAACATCTCACTCAACAAAATTCTTAATTCTCTCGTTAGAAGAGGAATAAAAGTAGTCGCTTACGCAGATGACATAGTTATACTGATTACAGGAAAATTTCTTCCAACAATCAGTGAACTAATAAAATCTGTGTTAACAGATTTATCAAGATGGGCAGAGAACAGTGCACTTAAAGTCAACCCGTACAAGACAGATATGGTCCTGTTTACAAGGAAGCGCAAATTGCAGGATTGGATAACTCCTAAATTAAATGGGACCAATCTTAAACTCTCCCTGGAAGCCAAATATCTTGGCGTTTTGTTTGACTCCAAACTAAATTGGAAAAGGGACTCGGAGGAGAGAATGAAGAAAGGTCTCATTGCTCTTTACACATGAAATCAAGCCATTGGGAAAAAGTGGGGTCTTCAACCCAAAATAACATACTGCCTTTATACAGCGGTTGTTAGGCCTATTCTTACCTATGGATCACTGGTATGGTGGGAGGCGTGTAAAACGAAATCTTACCTCAATAATCTGAAGAAGGTACGAAGATTAGTTTGCTTAGGTATCACAGGTGCATTAAGATCCACGCCTCAAACAGGTCTGGAAACAATGCTGCAACTCCAACCTCTGGAGCTTTTCACAAGAAATGTGGCGGCAAAGGCAGCTCTCAGACTAAGAGAGAACAACCTCTGGAACTCACAATGTCTAGGACACTCGAACATTCTGAACTTCTTAAATCAAAATGGGTCTGTAACCCGTACGGATTATTAGAAACCTCAATTTGACTTCGACAAAAGATTCAAAGTCATTATAGTAGTAGTAGGCACGACTGGGTAGAGACTAAAGTTGACATCAAAGGTATAGCTATTTATACCGATGTTTCGAAAACAGAGAATGGAACAGGTTCTGGAGTCTTCTCGGAAACACTGCTAATCAACCAGTCATATCGACTAAACAACTACACTAGCAGTGTTTTTCAAGCTGAGATTTATGCGGTGAAGAGAGCTGCACAGACAATTCAATTCTGTGGATTTTCAGAACGGAAATAACCATATGTGTTGATAGTCAAGCGTGGGGTGCCGTGGCGTAGTGGTTAGTGTGTGCGCTTACTAAGTCGGAGGCCTGGGTTCGAATCCTGTCTTCGTCACCTGAAAAAAAAAGACTTGTTCTTCTTCACGGTCCCCACCTCCGCGAGGGTTTGACAAGCCCTCCGAGAGTATCATTTGTCTTGAAAAACTTCTCAAAGTGCCGTTCGGATTCGGCAAAAAATTGTAGGTCCCTTTGTATGTAAAAAGAAATTAACACACCAGCATACATTGTTGAGAAGTTGGCCCTGGTTCACCTCGAGCTGTTGTGCCACTCTATTTATTTATTTATTTATTTGATAGTCAAGCAGTACTTAAAGCCCTGGACTCCAACCTCGTATACTCTAAGTGTGTCAAGGACTGCCTCATGGCATTAAAGGATATAAGCTTTCACACAGTTCTACTCTGCTGGGTTCCTGGGCACGTTGGCGTGGCTGGATATGAATTGGCGGACGAACTGGCAAGGAAAGGTTCTGATATGGACATAACGATGGCTGACTGAACACTTTCTCTGCCACTGCCCAGCTCTCCAAGAACGACGACTAACCTTTTTAGGAGTCAGGTTCTTTGATAGCCTGGACGACCTGGCAGGAATATCACTATTTACCTAAAAAGATTTATCAAAAGATCAGGCTGGTTCAGCTAGTAAGACATATTTCCAACCATGTTTGTCTACCTCACAAGGGTAATCACAATGGGCCAATCTGGCCTCCGAGTGAACTTGCACTAGTTGCAAACAACCCTTTCCAACCTAACCTAACCTTCACTTTTTAGTCGACAGATTAAATTATGGCTTTTGAATCTAGACTATACTAGTATTGAAGATCTTTTAAAAGTGATGAGTTCATCGAAATGGATATTGTAACTATCATCGTGTTTTGTCCTCTCATAATCCCTTACATTATTTAACCTTCTGCTGTATTCTCCTTTATCTCCAATTTACCCAGTTATGTAAATTAAATTAAGTAAAATTATAGTTATGATTGAATAAAAAATGAAAAAAAAAAAAAAATAGTTTTTACAAGGTAAATTTTGACAAAAATGGACTTGAGTCGTTTTTCCCGTGGACTCTTCAAATACTATCGCACAAATCAAAAATTTATATTTCAGCATAATATTTACAGTCATAATCATAATCATAAATATGTAATTTGTTTCTGTTAAAAAACAGTAACTTATGGTTATTTTTGCGGCATTAACAGATTGCTGAAATAAAAATATTTTGGTCAAGTGAATTACCTTGAAGAAAAGATAGTTTTTACAAAACATTTTACTTTTACTCCAATTGCACTTTTTTGCTAAACCCGACCCAATACAAATGTATTGGACTTCTCACCCTTCAAATAAAATTAGCTTATGACAGGTCTCACCTATTTCCACCAATACTATTACAAAAAATCAAATGTTTGATTCAACCACAAAAAAAAAAAAATGGTTTTAATTTTACCCAATACCAAAAAAAAAAAACACATTACAATTTAAAAGGCAAAGCAACCTTAACATTCTCCCTGATGAAACATCCAATTTCCCTGTAATAGCCCAGAAGGCCTCTAAGGTTTCTGCCGTCTATTTCCTCCAAACTTTCAAAGAAATATTCCCTTAGAAATTTTCTACGTTTACCTTTCCGGTTAAAACGTGGCCAGAGAGCCTTAGATACCCTATGTCCAGTCAGACTGGACCACCTTTGGTTATTAGTCATTATAATTTTCTCCTCAATAGTGCCTCCTACTACGCAGAGGGGAGGTTTGATGTTAAAAACCTCACTATTTTCGGGAGTGGGAGGGTTATGATCCATCACTTCAGATTATAACCTCGCGCCTAAATGGAAAAAAAGAAGAAGGAGAACACTGTGGTGATAAAAATTGCTCTAACCGCAAGTATGGAGCGGTAATGTAAACTTTTTACAGCCATATGCATGAAAGAGAAGGTTATAAATAAATTTTTCGACGTATATGTAAGTGTTACGTCGTCTGGAAAAGCAGATGCTAAACCATTTAATTTCTGGTTGAAAAACGAGTTAATATAAATCAAAAATAAGACAGGTCCATACGCCCCTTTAGTATGGGGCGCAATATTTTTGCGAAGAAATTAACACACACAGCATACACTGTTAAGAGGTTGGCCCTGGTTAACCTCGAGCTGTTACGCCACTCTATTTGTTTATTTATTTATGTTATAGCTTCGCACGTTTATTTATTTATTTATGTTATAGCACGCGTCAAAATTTTAAAGATTTTTGTGATTTTTTTTATATTTTCTTTCCAGGACAGAGGATGATTTAACTATGAAGCAGAGCGAAATTCTTTTAATAAATGATGTTATTCACAAGCACATGACAAGCGGCGGTAAAATAGAGCTGATCCAAGAAGACTGGGACTTTTTACAACTACACGTGGCGTTGTATTTTCATAGTGAAATATCTGGTATACCAATAAATATGATCCCAAAAAAACCTACTCGAGGTATTGTTCAACGACTCAAAGGAAAACAAGGTCGTTTCCGTGGCAACCTTTCCGGAAAACGCGTTGATTTTTCTGGTCGAACAGTAATTTCTCCCGATCCTAATCTGATGATCCATCAAGTTGGTGTACCAGAAAAAGTAGCAAAAATTTTAACGTATCCCGAGCGTGTTAATCCAGCAAACATAAAAAAAATGAAGCTTCTTGTAAAAAATGGGACCAATAAGCACCCGGGTGCTAACTACGTACAACAACGTGGTAGTACCTTCAAAAAATACCTTGCTTACGGAAATCGAGATAAAGTTGCTCAGGACCTTAAGCCTGGCGACATTGTGGAACGTCATTTATGTGACGGTGACATAGTTCTCTTTAATCGCCAGCCTAGCTTACATAAAATGAGTATCATGTGTCATCAAGCGAAAGTGCAACCACAGCGTACATTTCGATTTAATGAATGTGCGTGTACACCTTACAATGCCGATTTTGATGGGGACGAAATGAATTTACATCTCCCGCAGACAGAGGAAGCGCGTGCTGAAGCATTAATTCTTATGGGCAACAAATCGAATTTGATCACACCAAAAAATGGAGAAATTTTAATCGCAGCTACTCAAGACTTTATAACTGGAGGATATTTGCTTACTCAGAAAGATGAGTTTTTGACAAAAGAGCAAGCAATGCAAATAGCTGCATGCATGCTGGCTGACTCAGATTCCAATATGGTTATAGATATGCCTATGCCAGCGATTTTGAAGCCGAGAAAATTGTGGACTGGAAAACAGGTTTTCAACCTATTAATGAGACCAAACAAAGCATGTCCGGTCAAGGTCAATTTAATAACAAAAGGGAGGAACTATAGCGTAAACTTTGATTTGTGTGTAAGGGATTCATGTAAGTTAAACAAGTATATAAACATTTTTCGGACTACTCATGTAATTGAAGGTACTTTTAGGGGTTGTCATTCGGAATTCGGAACTCTTATGCGGATCCATGGATAAAGGAACATTGGGTTCTGGTACCAAAAATTGTGTGTTCTACGTTATTTTAAGAGATTTTGGAGAAATGTTTGCAACCAAATGCATGTGGCGACTAGCAAGGGTAAGTAATATGTGAACATTTTATTTAGCATTTTATTTAGCATTTTATTTTATTTTTATACTCCATCCCATAGGATAGGAGGTATATTAAGTATGTCACATAGTTTGTAACACGGTGAAATAATAATGGTGACCCCCAAGACCTTAAGGGCATATGGTCGAGACAGAATTCTGAATAGAATTAGCCTTATCCCCCCGTCCGTCCGCCTGTCTGTATGCCACACGTTTTTAGGCCTTAAAGCTAGGAAGCTGAAATTCATCGCATAAGCTCATTGTTATCGGAAGCAGTACAAGAGTTATAATTTCCTTATTTTTTTTTAAATTTCCTTACAAGAGTCAAAAAATCCGCTCACAGACACGCCTACAATCGGTGCCATTGTGCAACTACCTCCAAAGCTTTCAAAGCTGTAACACGTATTGAAAGCCTGAAATCTGGTATTTATTATCTCCTATTTATTGTAAGACAAAAAATAAAACCATGTCCCGAATTACAAACTAATTACAAACTCAAAGTTTGCACTACCTATAAAATGTCAATAAATAACAATAAAATCAGCATTTTACAATGTGGGATAGGATGGGGTATACAACGGTCAGTTTTACGGACTGTGACTTCTGCGTTCACACTGTAGCACTTACTCACTGGTTTATGCATACACTGCGAGCCACCAAAGAGAGCACTCAAATTGGGAAAATATGTTCCTTCTGATTGTTTGTAAATATGTTTCCCTTACGGAATTGCAAGACAATAAAATGGTTGATTCAAGCAAAAATTTTTATGTATATATTTTTATACCCATCCCACCGCCCCCATGGCGTGCTCATATTTCATTTGCATTTTAATAAATAGTCTTTATTCACGTTTTATACGATCAACTTAAATGAATTAATTTTTGCCACGTCCACTTTTAGGGGCGTTTTGAAGTGTAAAGCAAATTTTTAGTATAAAAATGCAATCAACACGTGTATGAAACTATTTTATTGAAAAGGAGCTGATGCCACGCACCTTTTTTCAATGAAGAAATGAAATCCTTAATACAATTAAAGTTAATAAAACTAAAATTTAACAAACAAAATAAATAAAAGCGCCCACTAGTTATCGCTAGTTTGTGTCTATAAACTGCGTGTGTAGTCGTGTTTTTTCTGTATCGATTTCTCCTTTGGCCTTCAGACTTTTTTAATTCAAACTAGAATTTTGATTGTTCTTTTTTTGAAACCCCTAATCTAATTTTGAAAAGTTTTACTTAAAATAAATTTAACTGACATTTGGCGTTTAGAACAGCGATCGTTTAAGGTTTTCTTTTCTTACACTTATGGTCGGGACCTTCAATTTTCAGCCGGTTCCGAATGGCGAATTCAGAGGTCTCTCATAACAAATAATACTATCGGAGGGTTTGTCAGGCCGCGGATGTAATTAATTTACTTCCGCGAGGGCCTGATGAAATCGGTTCTTAAAGTCATAACTTTTAACATACACATCGGGTGAAAAAAAAGGTGTGAGGAGCTATGCTGGTAGTATATTACTTCTTGCTGAAGTATTACAGTTATTTTACCACCAAATCTTGCAACAAAATAATT
The DNA here is from genome assembly GCA_947623515.1 of Neoascia interrupta. Lineage (NCBI taxonomy): Eukaryota > Metazoa > Arthropoda > Insecta > Diptera > Syrphidae > Neoascia > Neoascia interrupta. The sequence goes on along the minus strand of OX392463.1, from coordinate 80,435,099 downwards.
TTTCATTAAGAACTGCTTATTTACGTTAATATCAAGCTAAACTTTTTTCATTTCCTATTCGGAATATTCTGTGGAGTCACGAAACAAAAATTAATTTGTACTCCTAGGGTTGTGGGCGTAACGTAAGACGAACAAAAGTAAAGGAATACCGTCTTCGCTATACAGGGAAGACCTTCAAAAATTGTGGAGTAAATATAATAGTATGGGGCTGTTTTTCCTGATAGTGTCCCGGTCCTATATTATGTGTGAGCGATTTTTGTAAAGTAACTTAACGACAATTAAGTTTTTTTTTATTTTTAAATTTGGTTGGAGTATGATACACGACAAGCTAAGCTTACTGCGTAAAAAATTTTCAGAATTGCCATTAAAATTATTAATATCTAAATTTTTTGTATTGTCCTCTTATCACTAGCAGCAGCAGGCAGTTCTTAATAAGTCTGATTTCTATGAAGAATATTCTTCCGCCAGGGCGGAATGTGGGATGTGTTTGGGTGTCTCAGATCCTAAGGAGCGCAATGAACCTAAGAGTCGCAGAGAAAACTTTTGAAAGTAAAATAACGTGGAATCATTTCTGACTTCCGTAATATCACTGGCGTTATTGTTTATTTGTTGAGTAAGTAGGTAGGATAATTAGTACGCTCAACGACTATTGCACTATATTTGTTATCCATTAAATCCCTCATTTACATTTAATTTTTTATAATGCAAAGTCTGTAACAAAGCGAAATATTCAGAGTAGACTCCAAGCACCTTTAAGAGATAAGGCGGAAAACATACTGGAGCTGCGAGCAGAGCTCCGATGCGAGATTCCAGGAGAGCGGCTTAAAAGGAGAGCGTTGACCAAAGATAAGTTAACAGGTAGTACATCTTGAAGAGGTTTTAGTTGAGTTTTAAATTGTTACTGCAACCATGGATTCATTACAAACGGAGAGTTCTTCTTTTAAAATATGGTATAAGCGGCTTAGAAAGAGAGAGTTGACCAAAGATAAGCTAGCAGGTAGCACATCCTGAAGAGGTTTTAGTTGAGTTTTAAATTGTTACTGCAACCATGGATTTATTACAAACGGGGAGTTCTTCTCTTAAAATATGGTATTTATTAAAGAAAAAATAAAGCCAGTACATGCCCGACAAGCACTCCCACCGTTAAAAGGCTAAAAAGTGCGGTCTAAGGGCCGCATAAAGTTAAAAAAAGTTAATATCTTTTGGAACTTTATCAATATATGAGTCGATTTCGGGTAATTAGCTAGACTTAATTTTAAATTTTTACTTACTTAACTTAATTTTTACTTACTTAACTTAATTTTTTAATTATGCTTGTTCGGAGCTACCGAAAAGAGCGTTAGTCTTTAATCGTGTGTATATCTCCTATTGAAACGAATGTGAACCTGTCTTAAGTCTTCAGCCCAATGCATCATTTACGGCCGTCACGCTGACGTACTTAACTGACAACTCAATTAAATGCACACGTTCTAATGGGAAGTGGCATACTAATCGCACTTCTTCTATGGGCCGCTTCCCATAAAAATGTGTATATTTAACCTAGTGGTCATTTGAGTACCTACTTTAATCTTCAACGTGACGGACGCAACGATTTCAAGCCTGCGCTACAATGAGTATCTGTGACTCATTTATTTTCCATTTATCTCTATTCGTCCCGAAAAACTTCTCAATGTGCCGTTCGGATTTGACATAAAATTGTAGATCCGCCTGCATGTAAAAAATACAAATACAGCAAGTACACAGCATAAGTGGTTGAGACGTTTGTGCTTTCCTAGTTCACCTCGAGTTTTTGCGCCACTCTATTGATTTTATTTTTTATGCGAGTGTGCGTGTGCTCTAAGCAAGGGCAAGAGTGGCTTACGAAAACAAGCTACTTGGATACGTTCTGCCAGATTCAAGTGTTCACTCCATTATTTTGTTATCATTGTGAGACTGTGACGTGAAAAATCAATTGCTAAAATCCTTTGCAGTTTTAATAAAAAAATATGTATAACACAGCGTGCACTTATAACGCTACAAGTGCTGTGGTTTTTCTAGAAATTAAAACAAAAAATGCAAAAAAGTAGTTGGGGCCTAAGGTTTCAAAAGGTTTCCAGAATGGTTCGGACTTTTTAATTATATGAACACCTATTTAAATTGTTAAAAAAGTTCAAATTATCCGACACTATCCGGATAGCTTGGATAACAGATCCATTCTGGATCTGGATCCATTCTGGATCTGGATTCCATTTCGGATATCCGGATACTTTGAAGCTCTATTCGAAACTAAGCGTATATAAAAAACTGCTATTGTGTAAGCAAGTGCTTAAACCGTCTTGTACGTACGGTATACATTACGTACTTTGGGGTTGTACCAAACCAAGCTGCATACCCATTTTAGAAACTTTTCAGAATAAGGCACTAAGAGCAATCGTAAATGCTCCATGATACATAAGAAAAAGCGATTTACATCGAGGTGTAGGCATCGCAACCGTGACCGACGAGGTAAGAAACTTCGCTCGCAAACTTCACACTCGCTGTTTAATTGAAAATTAATATTTTTTTTTTGTGTAACTTAAGCATTGAATTATAATCATCTGAATTTAATAATTAATATAATCTTATACACTTTTATTATATTTAATTATTATTTATTAATAATCTAATTAATAATTTATTTATAAGTGAAAAATTACAACAATATACAATTCTACAACATTATAATATGGCTAGTCTTATGATCATTTCAAACGCTGCCAGGCGAATATCGTCGGGAAACTCCTCATCATCATCATTTTCGAATGCCGCTTATCCTTTGAAAGGGTCGCGGGTATAAACGAAGCTTACCAGATCTCGTTCATACAAAGTCAAAGTTTTTAGCCGCGCCCCCTTTTAGGGGTCCATTTTTCAAAAATATTGAATTTGAACCAAAAAAATGTCCGCCCCTAATTATCCCCATCCCATAGGATAGGAGGTATATTAAGTTTGATTCATAGCCTGTAACATAGAGAAATAATCATCGTAGACCCCCAAGACCTTAAGGGCATATGATCGAGACCACATTGTTAGTCGAATGAGCCATGTCCGTCCGTGTGTCGGTAGTTTTTAGGCCTTAAATTTTGAGCTAGGAACTTGAAACTTAATATCTGTTCTTTCTAGGTCCCGAAGCAGTACAAGTGTAAACATTTTTAAAATCCGCCCACTGACACGCCCACTTTACTTAATAGCATGCAAATTTAAAGTTGTAGGAAGCTGAAATTTGGTACGCGTTATCCTCGCTTAAGTGTATTGTGATTGACATTCCAAAAAAGGCGAAAACCGCCCCTTTTGGGCGTGGTCATATTTCATTTGCATTTTATTAAGCATTTTTAATTCGATATATTTTCTTTGAATCCAAAAAACTTGCGCTATAAAATGTTCAGATATGTGTGAAAGCTATCAACTGAAATGAATAAATTTTTGCCACGCCCATTTTTGAGGGCGTTTTTAAGTACAAACAAAATTTTTAATGTGAAAATGCAATCAACAAGTGTATATAACTTCTGATAAAAAATGTGAACAAAAAAACGATGTAATTGAAAAGGGGTGGATGCCACGCCCCTTTTTAAGGGGGAAGATTCTTTAACTGAGAAATTCTAAATACAGTTGAAGTTAATAGGAACTGAAATTTAACAACCAAGATTTATGACACAATTCGGAGCTTGAAAGTGGTCAATTGGGATGGGGTATCCAACGATTCGCCTAAGGGAATTAAAACCCTCCCACTAGTTGCATTTTAACGTAGGTACATTTAGGCGTACCTTGGGGATATCTGCGTTAGAATTGATACTACGCAATAAGGGGCGGTTGGACCACGCCCCTTTTCAAAGTTTGAACATCTTATTAAATGTCAAAAAATAAGAATAACATCAGCATTTCACAATGTGGGATATGATGGGGTATTCAACGATCGGTTTACGGACTGTAACTTCTGCGTACACACTGTAGCACTTACTGGTTTATGAATGATTCTGTGAAGAAAAGCAAGATATCTGGTGTACAGAAACGTGCAAGCAAGGACCATTTTATGAAGGTGTGAAATGTGTTCATACCGACGTAACCCATACACATACCCTAACCATGTCGTTAAAGGCAACAAGCAACTTGTGCCGAAAATGCGAATCAAGTTTGCAATAAACCACAGAAGCATAATCAATAATAGGCATAAATAAAGCTTTGATTAACTTCAGCTTAGTATTAGATCTAATCTAAGTTTACGCAGCCCAGCATAGGTTCGTCCAATAACATAATAAGTCTGATTTCTATGAAGAATATTCTTCCGCCAGGGGGAATGTGGGATGTGTTTGGGTGTCTCAGATCCTAAGGAGCGCAATGAACCTAAGAGTCGCAGAGAAAACTTTTGAAAGTAAAATAACGGGGAATAATTTCTGACTTCCGTAATGTCACTGGCGTTATTGTTTATTTGTTGAGTAAGTAGGTAGGATAAATAGTACGCTCAACGACTATTGCACTATATTTGTTATCCATTATATCCCTCATTTACATTTAATTTATTATAATGCAAAGTCTGTAACAAAGCGAAATATTCAGAGTAGACTCCAAGCACCTTTAAGAGATAAGGCTGAAAACATACTGGAGCTGCGAGCAGAGCTCCGATGCGAGATTCCAGGAGAGCGGCTTAAAAGGAGAGAGTTGACCAAAGATAAGTTAACAGGTAGCACATCCTGAAGAGGTTTTAGTTGAGTTTTAAATTGTTACTGCAACCATGGATTCATTACAAACGGAGAGTTCTTCTTTTAAAATATGGTATAAGCGGCTTAGAAGGAGAGAGTTGACCAAAGATAAGTTAGCAGGTAGCACATCCTGAAGAGGTTTTAGTTGAGTTTTAAATTGTTACTGCAACCATGGACTTATTACAAACGGAGAGTTCTTCTCTTAAAATATGGTATTTATTAAAGAAAAAATAAAGCCAGTACATGCAGTTTCCATGTTATAAATGCGCCCGACAAGCACTCCCACCGTTAAAAGGCTAAAAAGTGCGGTCTAAGGGCCGCATAAAGTTCAATAAAAGACACAATTCGGAGCTTGAAAGTGGTCAATTGGGATGGGGTATCCAACGATTCGCCTAAGGGAATTGAAACCCTCCCACTAGTTGCATTTTAACGTAGGTACATTTAGGCGTACCTTGGGGATATCTGCGTTAGAATTGATACTTCGCAATTAGGGGCGGTTGGACCACGCCCCTTTTCAAAGTTTGAACTTCTTATTAAATGTCAAAAAATAAAAATAACATCAGCATTTCACAATGTGGGATATGATGGGGTATTCAACGATCGGTTTACGGACTGTAACTTCTGCGTACACACTGTAGCACTTACTGGTTTATGAATGATTCTGTGAAGAAAAGCAAGATATCTGGTGTACAGAAACGTGCAAGCAAGGACCATTTTATGAAGGTGTGAAATGTGTTCATGCCGACGTAACCCATACACATAACCTAACCATGTCGTTAAAGGCATCAAGCAACTTGTGCCGAAAATGCGAATCAAGTTTGCAATAAACCACAGAAGCATAATCAATAATAGGCATAAATAAAGCTTTGATTAACTTCAGCTTAGTATTAGATCTAATCTAAGTTTACGCAGCCCAGCATAGGTTCGTCCAATAACATAATAAGTCTGATTTCTATGAAGAATATTCTTCCGCCAGGGGGAATGTGGGATGTGTTTGGGTGTCTCAGATCCTAAGGAGCGCAATGAACCTAAGAGTCGCAGAGAAAACTTTTGAAAGTAAAATAACGGGGAATAATTTCTGACTTCCGTAATGTCACTGGCGTTATTGTTTATTTGTTGAGTAAGTAGGTAGGATAAATAGTACGCTCAACGACTATTGCACTATATTTGTTATCCATTATATCCCTCATTTACATTTAATTTATTATAATGCAAAGTCTGTAACAAAGCGAAATATTCAGAGTAGACTCCAAGCACCTTTAAGAGATAAGGCTGAAAACATACTGGAGCTGCGAGCAGAGCTCCGATGCGAGATTCCAGGAGAGCGGCTTAAAAGGAGAGAGTTGACCAAAGATAAGTTAACAGGTAGCACATCCTGAAGAGGTTTTAGTTGAGTTTTAAATTGTTACTGCAACCATGGATTCATTACAAACGGAGAGTTCTTCTTTTAAAATATGGTATAAGCGGCTTAGAAGGAGAGAGTTGACCAAAGATAAGTTAGCAGGTAGCACATCCTGAAGAGGGTTTAGTTGAGTTTTAAATTGTTACTGCAACCATGGATTTATTACAAACGGAGAGTTCTTCTCTTAAAATATGGTATTTATTAAAGAAAAAATAAAGCCAGTACATGCAGTTTCCATGTTATAAATGCGCCCGACAAGCACTCCCACCGTTAAAAGGCTAAAAAGTGCGGTCTAAGGGCCGCATAAAGTTCAATAAAAGACACAATTCGGAGCTTGAAAGTGGTCAATTGGGATGGGGTATCCAACGATTCGCCTAAGGGAATTGAAACCCTCCCACTAGTTGCATTTTAACGTAGGTACATTTAGGCGTACCTTGGGGATATCTGCGTTAGAATTGATACTTCGCAATTAGGGGCGGTTGGACCACGCCCCTTTTCAAAGTTTGAACTTCTTATTAAATGTCAAAAAATAAGAATAACATCAGCATTTCACAATGTGGGATATGATGGGTAATTCAACGGTCGGTTTACGGACTGTAACTTCTGCGTACACACTGTAGCACTTACTGGTTTATGAATGATTCCGTGAAGAAAAGCAAGATATCTTGTGTACAGAAACGTGCAAGCAAGGACGTTTGCTTTTTATTTGCTATTCATTTTATGAAGGTGTGAAATGTGTTCATGCCGACGTAACCCATACACATACCTAATCATGTCGTTAAAGGCAAAAAGCAACTTGTGCCGAAAATGCGAATCAAGTTTGCAATAAACCACAGAAGCATAATCAATAATAGGCATAAATAAAGCTTTGATTAACTTCGGCTCAAAACGCCCTCAAAAATGGGCGTGGCAAAAATTTATTTATTTCAGTTGATAGCCTTCACACATATCTGAACATTTTATAGCGCAAGTTTTTTGGATTCAAAGAAAATATATCGAATTAAAAATGCTTAATAAAATGCAAATGAAATATAACCACGCCCAAAAGGGGCGGTTTTCGCCTTTTTTGGAATGTCAATCACAATACACTTAAGCGAGGATAACGCGTACCAAATTTCAGCTTCCTACGACAACTTTAAATTTGCATGCTATTAAGTAAAGTGGGCGTGTCAGTGGGCGGATTTTAAAAATGTTTACACTTGTACTGCTTTGGGACCTAGAAAGAACAGATATTAAGTTTCAAGTTCCTAGCTCAAAATTTAAGGCCTAAAAACTACCGACACACGGACGGACATGGCTCATTGGACTAACAATGTGGTCTCGATCATATGCCCTTAAGGTCTTGGGGGTCTACGATGATTATTTCTCTATGTTACAGGCTATGAATCAAACTTAATATACCTCCTATCCTATGGGATGGGGATAATTAGGGGCGGACATATTTTTGGTTCAAATTCAATATTTTTGAAAAATGGACCCCTAAAAGGGGCGCGGCTAAAAACTTTGACTTTGTATGAACGAGATCTGGTAAGCTTCGTTTATACCCGCGACCCTTTCAAAGGATAAGCGGCATTCGAAAATGATGATGATGAGGAGGTTCCCGACGATATTCGCCTGGCAGCGTTTGAAATGATCATAGGACTAGCCATATTATAATGTTGTAGAATTGTATATTGTTGTAATTTTTCACTTATAAATAAATTATTAATTAGATTATTAATAAATAAAAATTAAATATAATAAAAGTGTGACATTTAAGCAAACTTTCGGAAGATCATTGATAAAAATACAAAACAGGATTGGTCCTAGTACCGGAATTCTGATGTTTTGCCATCAATAACAACTCTTTCGACACTATTTTTTAAGTAGTTGCATATCAAGTTCGCTGATCTTATGTTAAAACCGAAATACAACCTGAGCTTTTGACATAACACCTTGTGGTCTACACTATCAAAGGCCTTGGAGAAATCAAGAAAACAAAGAACTGTAATATTGCCCGCGTCATATTTTACTCTTATATCGTCCAAAATTTTTATCGTAGCCGTTGAACAGCTATGATTCTGACGAAAACCAGACTGAATAGGGAAAGCAAACAGTGTTGTTTTAAGTGACAGTTAATTTGATTTGCAAGGATTTTCTCCAAGACCTTAGACAAACAAGGTAAGATGCTTATTGGGCGAAAGTCAGTTACAGCCGATTGTTGAGCCTTTTTCGGGATCGGGATGACCTTGGCCACTTTCCAGCTATCAGGGAAGGAAGAGATCGCTATACAAAAATTTTTTATATGCGTGAGACAAGTTAAGATCTGAGGCAATATCCTTTAAACAAAACAACTAGATATAGCATCCTCTCCTACAGCATTGGACTTAAGAGTGCGAATGGCATTCATAACATCAATGTCTGTTACAACTCTAAAGCCAAAGTCAAAGTCAGGGATAGAATAGGGTAGTTGACTATCTGGAGTAAAGGTAGTCCTAAGGCCTTGAAAGAAATACATCGTTGATGAGCTTTCATTCAAGTAGGTTCTTATAAGTTGGGGGGAACGTTTACGGGAGTAGGTTATTGCCTGACATTTGCTGACGTTAAGTAATAACGTCTCAATAATTTTTATTACACCAAACTGCCAATTTATTTAGATCGTTTTGCAAGTCATGGAAATCAGATGGCGCAGAAATGATTTTTGAGAGTCGCATATCATCTGCAAAGACAGAGGTGTTGGCAGAAGTCAGCACCATGCTGATGTCGTTGATTGCAAGGATGAAAATGATTGGGCCCAGATGACTTCCTTGGGGGACACCGGAAGTTGCATTGATTGGGTCAGAAACTGAAGATCTAAAGAGCACTCTGTACTGTCGAACCTCTAAGTATTATTTGATCCAGTAAACAAAACTAGAGTGAAACCGAGCTTCTTAAGCTTGAAGATAATGATTGGGAAAGCTAGTTTGTGAAAGGCCTTACTAAAATCAGTGGCAATGGCGTCAACTTCCTTTCCATCTTCCAATTCGCACAGTGTCCTTGAAACAAATTTAGTAAGATTGGTAACGGTGGATTTGCCTTTTAAAAACCGTGTTGATCTATGGAAATTATTGAGTTGCAATGAGGAAGCACTTCTTGATACACGATACTTTCAAAGAGTTTGGGTTGTGACTCTTTTTGGGCGTGGGGATAATATAAGAGTCCTTCCATAGGAAGGGAAAGATCACTGATGTTGTCGACAGACGAAATAAGGCAGTTAGGGGGGGGGGGGGGGGGGGGGGGGTGTGCTAATACGGTCATGCATTTTTAAAGAACTATCGCAGATAGACCGTCAGGACCGGGTGAATAATCATCTTTGAGCCTACTAATTCTATCTGTTACTTGGGCTAGCGTTACGTCCACGGAGAAAGGGGTTGCCTGAGTTTACCATGTAACTAAAGTAGTTGAAATCAGGGGCTAGGATCGGTTCTGAAAAGGATTGGCTGAAAAATTGTGCAAAAAAGTTGGCAATGGTCTGCGGACGAATTATTAAGAAATTGAAAAGTTGACGGGTAGCCATCTGATTTTCTTTTGGTATTGATGAATTGATAGAAACGCTTAGGATCAGAAACTATTTTAAATTGCATGCGATGGAGGTAATCATGGTACAAAGATTCACAGAGCTCGGAGAAGCGATTATATAAATGTTGATAATTCAGGTAATCAATTTCGGAACGGGTTTTTAGGAATGTTTGCCAAAGCTTGTTTTTATTATTGCGTAGAGAGTGTAACTCCTTTGTATACCAAGGCGGGGATGATGACAAATCTTTGTGCATTGAGTATGGAACCGATTGTTGGAGACATGAGAAAATAATGAAGTAGAAAATTGAGAGTGCTAGGTCAATATGGGTGTTATCATTTATAAAATCAAAGTTAACATTGCTGAGAAGACTATTGGGTTTGTTGAAATTTGCTTGTCGGAAGTGAAAAACGTGTTTTGAAATGAAAAGTTCAAGGACGGATGGGGATGTAAGGAATCAAGTGTGGATAAGAGGTGAGCACTCTTGGAGACGAGAAAGTTAGCACAATCGGACGTAAAAATCAGATTGAGATATCTAGTCATAATGATTTTTATATATTAAGACCAGTTTTTTAACGATGACAATTTTACGGAAAACACTTGTTCCTCGGGCTTGATGGTCGTTTATTTTTCTAATAATTTTTTTATATTAAGACCAATTTTCTAACGATGACAATTTTACGGAAAACACTTGTTCCTCGGGCTTGATGGTCCTTTATTTTTATTGGTATCAAATTCACCAATGTAACCAAACAAAAACAGTGAGTCAAAAAACAAGAACTTTAATGTAAGAAATAATAATTTTAACCCTATGGTAACAAGTATTTTCCGTAAAATTGTCATTTATTCATAATGTTAAGTATACCACTCCTTTGGTAGGCGCCGGAATTTGATAGACAATCAATGGACATTAACTCGGTTTGAGACGTCGCGTTTAATGTGACGTAGTGGGATCATCTTCTGATAAAGTCCATTTTAATCCCGGGAGATTAAAGTCACCCAATAAGAAAACACTATGTTCGGGGTTTATCACGTCGGTCAAATAATCCAAAGTATCAATTATTGGCGTATAAGACTCAATTGGTTGGGAGGGGGAATATAACAACATATAATAAGCAATGTCTGGGGAAAGTGATTTTGCCACACACTAATTCAAGACTCGCAATGTTGGGGATTGGAAAGGGAGACGAATCGAGGCGATTGTTGATTGCTAACAAAACTCCTCGGCCGTTAGGATTTTCCAATCTCACGGGGCCATCCTTGCGGGTAACGTTGAAATCGGTTGTGAAGATTTCGGAGTTTTTGATTTTACCAATAAGGTTGGTTTCAGTTAAGGCAAAAATGTCGTAAGGGAGTTTTTGCGAGTTTAAATATACCGCGGAAAGCTTGGTACGAAGTCCTCTTACGTTTTGCTAGTAGAGGGACCATACTATAGGACTGATAGGCGGTGGTTAGGAGCGATAGTAGTTTTTGGAAGCGGAACGAGATCTTTGAATGTGGGAGATCCGCTTAGAGCTAACATGAGAGGCAAATGTAGAAAGGCCATTTGCTACATCGAAAGCCGACATATCAAAGCACTCATGAAAACCATTGAAATTTTTTCGTAATTCGACAGGGTTAGTTGGAAGACCCTCTAAAAGTAGTGATACCATGACATTTGTTTCTGTTTTACCATTAACACAGATATTGTTTGTTTTATCATGTAAGTAGGCTAGGTAGAGGCGCACATTTTCATATGTTCGGCGATCTCTTAAACGAGATAGAACATAACGACTTTCAGTGCTGTGATCAGCAAGATGTTTAGTTAGTTTTACTGTAGGAGGAAACAATTATCAGGGGACGAACAGAGTTTATTTCAAGACAAGCGCGACCTTGCACAAAGGGTCTTTATTCAACGAAATAACAAGAATTAGAATTATTAGTATAGATACAGGGATTAGTTTTCGTCTCGTTTTCAAGTTTTCGTCTGCACTCGTACGACGCCGTGATGGAACTGCTCTGAATTCCAAACTGTTCCTCACAACTCGGCCGATCCTGAATTGGAGTCGTCCTCGGCTCCCATATGTTCATCTCCATCACTGTCACCAAGTTCCGGGGCGTTACGACACCATGGCTTCATTTTATCTGCGGAGAATACAGAACAAAACTTATGTGACGTTACCTGCATTCCCGGAATGTCCTCAATGGCATAACGGTCGTTGCCTAGGCATTTGGCAACGATATAAGGTCCACGGAATTTCGGCTCCAACTTTCTCGAGTCCCCAGTTGCCGGAGCTATATTTTCGATGACAACCAAATCACCCGAGGTATAAATAGTTGGCTCGGAGTTCTTCTGGTCAAATCGTTTCTTCCACTTTTCCCTCTCTTCTCGAATTCGAGTTGCGGCTACCTCCCATTTTTCGGTGATTGTTGGGTTATTTTGTGGTGCATCCTCAGCTTCGTCATCGTTTACTGCTGCTATTAAGTGATTTTGGATGATGTCAACCAGTTTGAAATCGAATATAAGTTAGAAATAAGTTCGGACTAAAACCTGTTGTAGAATTCTTTTGGCTGTTAACGGTCCACTGCACCTCTCGTAGAATTAAATCCCAGTCCCTTGAATTGTCAACTGAGGTGCGGATGTATGAAAGAATGATTTGATTAGCTCTCTCAACCTGCCCATTTGCACGCGGTGTTTTGACTGTTGTTTTGATATGCTGGATACAGTTTTGATCGCAATAATCCTCGAAGTTCTTTGAAGAAAAGGCCGTTCCTCTATCGGCCACAATCTGTTGCGGTAGACCAAAATAGCTTGTCAATTCGTTCAGTACATTTATTACAGCTGAAGTCGTTGTATTTCGAACGGCCTTGACGAGCAGAAATTTACTGAACGCGTCGAACACCACCAAGACATAACACTGACCTCTTTTACTTCGAACGAATGGTCCAAGGTGATCTATATGAACCAGTTGAAAAGGGATTGGCGTAACCTCTCCAAAATGCAAGCGTCCCTCGGGTTTTCCCCCCTGTGTTTTAAAGTAACAACACTGAATACAGGCAGCGATGTATGCCTTCACATACTTGCGGATTTTTGGGAACCAGAAAGATTTCTTAACACGCTCCATAGTTTTATCCAAGCTGAAATGACCCATGTCATCATGATGCATCTTAACTACACGCCATTTTACCGCCTTTGGAACGACTAATTTTAATTCTGCACCTTCCTTTTTATAAAGCCTATGGTTCTTAATGTGAAACTCGTTTTTCAACTGGTTGATTTGATCTGACTTTCGTGCTCCATTCAGAACAGAAATAATTTCACGCAACTTTTCATCTTGCATTTGCATCGTGAGTAACCAGTCATCTGCATTTACTGTAATTTTCTGGATAAATCCGGCCGGTTCCACCTCGTTCGGTTGATTATTTGGAGACCTGCTTAGCGCATCCACATGTGACATTCGGCTTCCTTCTCTATTAGTCATATTGAAGTCGTACTCTAACAGTGTCATCCACCATCGGGCGACCTTTGGCAGCAGTTCTTTTTGAGTTTTCATTTTTGTTACTGCCGCGCAATCAGTGACTAAGCGAAATGGTTTCCCAAGAAGGTAAAGGCGAAAACGTGTCAATGTTGCCACGATGGCTAATACCTCGAGCTCGTAGCTGTGGCATTTAGTTACCGACTCAGTACAGTGGCGGCTGTAATAAAAGACTGGCTGCCAAGTTTCATTGTCTGTAGACTGAAGCAGAACCCCGGCCAATCCAACAATACTAGCATCAGTATGGTTAAAGTCAGCATCAGTATGCATAAAGTGCCAACACAGGCTTGCTGCTTAAGACATTGATCAACTTCCTGAAAGCCTGCTCCAGCGATTCACCCCAGTGGAATGGTTCACTTCAGTTTTCCTTAACAACGATGTCAGTGGTTTGGATATTACAGAATAGCCGGGAACAAATTTTCGAAAAAACCCTGTTAGACCTAGGAATCTGCGCACCTCTGCTACACAGGTTGGTTGCTTGTAATTTTTAATTGCACTCGTTTTCTCCTCTCCAGGCCGGATACCCGTTTTGTTAACTATGTGGCCTAAATGACTTATTTCTTTGGATCTCGATTTGGTGATATCCCATGCGCAGATCTAGTGTAGTATAATATTCATTACCAGCGAGCTGTGCAAACTGCTCTTCTAAATTTGGCATTGGGTATGGAACCTTTACGGTCTCTTGATTAAGGGCTCTGTAGTCTACACAGAGACGATGTTCACCGTTCTTCTTGTCAACTAAAACAACCCCAGCAGCATACGGTGAATCTGACGGAAGGATAATTTCATGTTCGAAAAGCTCGGATATGATACCTGCAACAATGGATCTTTTAGCGAAAGGGATTCTGTACGGCTTCATTTTTATTGATTTCTCTGATGTCAGCTCAATTTTCATCTTTACAAGATTGCACTTTCCTAAATCGGATATGTTCCGAGCAAAACTTCTTTGATGAACGGCTAATGTTGCTCTTAGTTGCTGTAAGTCTTCCTCCGTCAGTTCTAGTCCAGTTTTTATCTCGCCCACCTTTTCCATCCAGCAATCATCACCCTCAATGACCAAACGACTATCACTTTGGCATAAGACATCCTTACCAATAAGAACATTTTCACAAATGTACTCATCCTCCACGATGAGTAGATCCGCAAAAGAAGCATTTTTATCAATATCCAGCTTTGCATATACTTTCGATGTGCAAACATATTGCCCACCGGCAAAACCGAGCAAAACAGTAGAACATAAAACACTGTTCCCAATTTTTTCAGCAAATTATTTTCGGAGAAGCGTACGATTGCTTCCTGGATCAACCAACGCTATTGTCGCAGTGCCATTTACTTTGATCTCTTTCGTTATGAGATTATTGGCGCTTTTTCCAATCGGATTTGAATGATGCTCTTCTTTGTAGATTCGAGCTTCGGATTTTTGATCGGTCGGCTTTGAATCTTTCTCCGGACAATCTTTTGTCTGATGTGTGGTTCTATTACACACTTGACACCGTTCCCTCCTCTGCGGTTCAGGACACTTGACGTAATAGTGCCCTAGTTGAAAACAGTTGAAGCGCTTAACACCTTTTTCTTCAAATTTTCGGCCAGCTATATTTGGTGCATTTGTTGACTTAGATATGCTGGCGTTTTGTCCATAATATGGCTATGCAATATTTTCCATTGGTGTTCTTATGACGTTGTGTTTACAGTAGCTGTTTATGTCGCGAAGTAACTCTTTGCAAAAATATATTCATTTGATATTTTGCTTATTGAATAAGGCTCATTTATCCCATTTATAATATGTCGAATGACCGCAGTTTCTGGAAGATCTCCTTTGGCACCAAGTCCTAACATTTTGTAAAAATATTCCTGTGGTGCTTCGTTTGACTGTCGATTCGTTCTTGACATTTCAATGTGTACATCAGCTGTGTTGTCATAATATGGGAAATCTCTAATAAACCGATCGGCGAACTGTGGCCAAGTAAGAAAAATTTCTTGCATCGAATCGACCCAATATTTCGCTGTTCCTTTTAACTTCTGCTGAACTGCAAATACTAAAATACGGTCATCCCATTTATAAGCGAATTTAAGAGATTCAACACGACTAACAAACTGCCGAGGATTTAGACTTTTGCCTGAAGTCGGATCGAACTCTGGTAGTAGTGCAATAACATCTTGTACGTTGCCAAATGGATTATATGTTGCTGCAGATGGATATTGGATTTGGAGATTTCGGACTTTTAGATTTTACCAATAAGGTTGGTTTCAGTTAAGGCAAAAATGTCGTAAGGGAGTTTTTGCGAGTTTAAATATACCGCGGAAAGCTTGGTACGAAGTCCTCTTACGTTTTGCTAGTAGAGGGACCATACTATAGGACTGATAGGCGGTGGTTAGGAGCGATAGTAGTTTTTGGAAGCGGAACGAGATCTTTGAATGTGGGAGATCCGCTTAGCTTTTGAAGTTGATGGAGAATTCGTCGAACTTAGATGTTGGTTGTCGTCTGTACGAGAACCTTGAACGAGCGAGTTGCCGTTATTGTACGCACAAGCGAAAGGATTCAGGTTACTACCGGTAGATGTATCATGCCTAAGCTATGATGACGTTGGTTGCATGGTTTGAAGCGGAACTTGAACTGGCAACAAGCAGATGGATGGCCAGCACGCAGGCAGTTAAAGCAGATTTAATTCGATTAAACATCATCCCTACGAAATTGAAGTGGCATTTCCAAAAATTGTGAACACTGAGAAAGCACGTGTGTAGCATAACAGTTTGGACAACTAACAGGCGACGATTATACATGGATGCTCCACGTGACTGGCTTATTTAGTTTCTTATCTCGAAAATCAAGTTTACAGGTTTCTAGAGCCTCGCAGCTCTAATAATTTCGTCCGCTCCATCCGAGATTTTACGAAGCTGACCAACATTTTAATTGCTTGCCGATGGAAGCTCTATGAACGCCTCTATGTAGCTGTTAATTACATATCGGGGCCTTTCGTACCGCTTCTCCAATCTTTCCCACGCCTCTTCGTATGTCGCGTCGCAGATTGGTTAGTGGCTAAGGTGACCAAGGGCTTCATCTCTAAGGCAAGCAACCCTCATACATGTCCCGGAAAGGAGGCCATTGCTGGCAATTACCGGAGAATGGTTCAATTCTAATAGAAGGAAGGAAGGAATTTGTGTTCTTTGACGAATTAGGGTTATTAAGCGGTTCGATTAAAACTTGCTGTTGGTCTGCTAAACGAGCAACGACATCCTTGTTTCTCTCCGCTTGCTGATGCTTCCCAATTGAAGAAGGCAATGCCTATTTAAGACGGCAAACTTGGCTTCGAACTCCTTGAAGTCAGGCCCTGGATCTGTTTACCCGTCAGTATCAGCGAATTCAAATAACTGTTTTTGGGAGGCATTAAACTCCGACCATGAGTCTTAAGCGCAATTTAATTTTACTTCTAGCTCTACTGCCGATGTTGCATCTGTATAGCTGTCGATGTACGTAACCAGCTTGGTCAAAGCACCGTTCATATGACCAGGCGAAGACCAGGAAGGGAGACCGAATGTGCCATCTCTAATTATGTGCCACACGAAATAATTTATGCAAGAGTGTAACGCGATTCAATTCAGCGAATGATAAAGTTTATTTGGTACCGTGTATAATGAGTGGTGATTGATGGCGAAAGAACACAGAATTGGTTGCTCACACGATTGGTACACAAATTTTATGTGATAATTGCAAGGGTACGATTAAGCGTTATCTAGCTCTCCAATGGGCTTAAAGGACATGCGATTAAAGTCTAATGTTCATATGTAATGTAAACGGAACGATTAAAGAAAGGTTAACGAATGGTGAATTTGTAATTTTCCACAAAAAAACTGGCTCGAATTTCGACCAAAGTGTTTTTGATTAATCGAAGGACCTTTTAACACGATGTCAACGAAAACCCAAAAGCAAAAAACTGACAAGAAATTCTAACACCCAACAAGTGTATTCGATTACGATGAAAAAAAAACGATAAGAAGAACCGCAATCAAATTTACAGCAACGATTTATTTTGGAATGTGATTTATTTTGTGTTCGAGATCCAAAAGGAAGAAACTAAAGAATGTTTACATAATCTCGACCGATCATAAACGTTAGCATAATTGGGTGCAAAAATGATTTTTTACAAATAGGGTAAATTAAGTAATGTTTGTACAATCTGCTCCCTTCGGGCAGGGGTTAGAATATCCCCGAGGTAAGGCATGCCTGTCGTAAGAGGCGACTAAAATCCACCCTTCGTATGCCGAGCGCGTAGCGCATACAAACTATGCAATGGACAAAACAAAAGATATTATAACCCCAGGAAGCAATCCAGTTTCACTGGCAAATTCACCCTCTTCGGAGGTAGGCTCTACTGCTTCTGGGAAGTGCCATTTATTGCTTACAAATCCCTTTTTGAAAAAATCAAGGGTACCTCGATCTCCACCAGCTGGATCGAAGGTCACCGGGAAAGGAAGTCCGCCGGTTAATCAGGACTCAGCGAAAATTAAATGCTTTGAAGCGGAAAACATCAGTCGTATCAAACAAAGCGACAGGAATACCCCAAGAAAAATACCGCCAACCACATGCAATAAATGTCGTTTGGGTCGCGGACTACGGAAAGTTGCGAAACATTCTTTAAAATACTCTTGGGACGAAATATAACTTAACATCACTTCGGAACAACGTATGGAAAGTTAACGTCGATGACTCTGATGCCTATCGGTCACTGTCACAAAAGTTGAACACAGAGAAACTCCAATGGTTTACTTATGAAAATCACCTCGAAAAGCCGCTGCGGGCTATCGCGAGGGGACTAAACCCATCCTGTACCAAGGACGGAATAATACAAGACGTTCAAGCCCAAGGCTTTAAAATTGAACCGTGAACATATGGCCGTGAACATAATACAGAAAGAGAGGCAACGTACGGACGAAGGCAATGATTTCGCTGCTACCCGACGCGGCCTGCATATTTTTATGCTTTCTTTTGATAAAACTGAGAATATTAACGAAATCTACAAAATTAAATCAATCCTTAACATCAAGGTAAAAATCGAGCCCAAGCGGAAGGGCAACAGGCTAGTTTCCCAATGTAAGCGATTCCAAGGTTTCTGACACACGCAAGCGTACTGCCAGAAAAAACCGCGATGCGTAAAATGCACCGGCGAACATCTCTCGACGGATTGCAATGTCAGCAGTCAGGCCCCCGCGGTTTGCGCCAATTGCAGGGGAAGCCACCCAGCGAGCTTCCGAGGTTGAGAAATTGCCATTGAGTTACAAAAACGACATGAAGCTCCAACGAAAAATATTGAAAATATGGGCCCAAGCCTACAACCTCCTTAAGAAGATAAGCAAAAAACCCCTAAGTCGACAAGGGGTTAGGGCTTGATTAAAGGCAAAATTCAAAATGCGCAAGAAAACGTCGCTGGTCCTAGTTCCCACCAGAGTCAAAAGGGAGAATCCACACTTGTTGGTCCAAGATCGTACGCTCAAGTCGCGTTACGTGAAAGTAAGCCACAATCGGCCACATCAGATTCGGTCTCTCAAATTCTAGGCATGATTTTAGAAAAGTTTGACCAACAGGCGAAACTTAATCAAGTAATATTCAAAAAATTGGGCGAGCTTGAGTTTAAACCTTGAAAAGCATTTAATAAAAAATCATGAATATGGTAAAGTCAATCAAAATAATTACATGGAATGCAAACGGCCTTTTGCAAAAAATTGACGAACTAGAAGTATTCCTACGGAAGAATAATGTAGACATATGCCTGATTTCGGAAACCCACTTTAAAAAGGGTTCAGCACGCAAAATAAAAGGTTACATTGATTATCACGCGCATCATCCTTCAGAAAATTCGAGAGGTGGATCCTTTCTCTACATTAAAGACTGCATTAAGCACTCCAAAAAAGAAGAAATAGAACTTGACTCTATGCAAATAACCTCAGTCTCAGTAAAATTAAGTCAAATAAATTACAACGTCGCGACGAGCTATTTTCCTCCGCAGAATCGGCTGGCAGATGAAGATCTTGCTTCCCTCTTTGAATTACTTGGGACAAACTTTATCATCGGCGGCGACTTTAACGCGAAAAATACTTTTTGGGGCTCACGGTGCAATTCAACAAGAGGCAGAGCCCTCTTTAAAGTAAGTACAAAACGCGGCATGGTCTTCTTATCGACGGGAAAGCCAACATATTGGCCAACCGACAGAAATAAAATACCTGATCTCGTCGACTTCTTTATCGCCAAGGGGGTACCTCGTTACCTTAAGAACGTAGAAGAACGCTTTGATCTCTGTTCAGATCACTCGACAGTTCTTTTGAAAATCGGTGGAAGCCTAGCGAAAAGAATATAAGACCATCTTGAACCACCTTTCTAACAAACTAAAGCACGAACTTTTATTTTAAAAGTCGCGAGACTACTGCTTACCTCGAAAGTTTGACTGCCGATAAAGGTTCGAACTACTCTCTTTGGAATGCAGTCAAGTCCGTTAAGAAGCTTGTAGCACACTCTGCGCCATTAAGAAAAGCCAACGGCGAATGGGCAAGAGAAGACATAGAAAAAGCGGATTTATTTGCAAATTACCTAGAAGAAACATTCAAACCGTTTGACGGGGAACCGTTGGTCGAGGAGCTCAATCCTTATGCGGTACAAGATAATTATAGAATAAAAACCGTGTCATTGGCTAAACTTCGTCAAACGATAAACAATCTGAAAAACAACAAAGCCCCTGGCTACGACTTATTTACTAGCGAAATTCTAAAGGAGCTACCGAAAAAAGCTTTGGTCAAGCTACTCTATATCATTAACGCCTCTATGAGAAATTTATACGTTACAAGGCGATGGAAAGTGGCCGAGGTCATAATGGTTCCGAAACCAGGAAAATGTCCGAACGACAAAAAGTCATACAGACCTATTTCGCTACTGCCGATAATATCTAAGGTATTCGAGAAACTGTTGCTTAAAAGGTTGCAACCAATCATTAAAGAAAGACGATTGATTCCGGATCACCAATTCGGATTTAGCAAAAGGATTCAACAATCGACCAGGTCTATCGAATAACAAACGAAATCGAAAAAGCTCTGGAAGCGAAAAAGATATGTACTAGCGCTTTTCTCGACGTATCGCAAACCTTCGACAAGGTGTGACACGAAGGCCTGAAGTACAAGTTAAGAATTAGCTTATCAGAAAAACTCTATAGAATCTTAGAGTCTTACATTGAAGACAGAATCTTTCGCGTAAGCTACGAAAATAAGTACTCGGAATTCAAAGAGATAAATGCCGGTGTCCCGCAAGGAAGCGTTATCGGCCCAATATTATTTTTGCTTTATTCAAGAGACATTCCCCACGATGAGGGAACAATTTTAGCTACGTTCGCTGACGACACTGCTATTCTCGCTATTGATACGACAGTTGAATTATCAACAGGGAAACTTCAGCGCCCTTTAGACAAAGTATGCAACTGGACAAAGAGCTGGCGAGTCGTCCTTAACGAGACTAAGTCAACGCATGTTAACTTTACTTATAAAAAGTTAAACAACAAACCATTAAACATTAACTCTGTACAAATCCCGTACTCTTATGCAGCGAAATATCTAGGAATGACTCTAGACGCGAAACTTAATGAAAGCCGCACGTTCAAAAGAAACGCGACAAGCTCGAAATCAAGTTAAGAGAAATGAATTGGCTTATCGGAAGATTTTCGAAACTAAGCATATATAACAAACTGCTTTTGTATAAGCAAGTGCGAAAACCATCTTGGACGTACGGTATACAACTATGGGGTTGTACTAAACCAAGCAATATATCTATTTTATAAACTTTTCAAAATAAGACACAAACAAGAGCAATCGTTATGCTCCATGGTACATAAGAAATAGCGATCTACACCGAGATCTAGGAATCGCAACCGTGACTGACGAGGTAACAAACTTTGCTCGCAAACTTAGTACTCGTCTTCGCGGACATTGCAACAATGAAATTATCCGAACTTTGTATCAGACAAATCTTACGCTCCGACTATAACGAATGAGACCGTTAGATCTAGCAGCAAGATGAAACCGCATAAATTGACGGTATTGTAGGTGCCTTCGTTGGAAGGCAGCCTGCCACACGCGATTACTACAGAAGCTTGAACTACTTGTTAAGGAAACTTAGTTGTAGTCTGACGGAAAATTGAGGTTTTTTAGTGAGTAAGAATCTCACACTACTATGAGCACGCGCGGCCGGTCCTCGTAGTGCCTATGAAGGTTTTTCCTGCCCACGGGGAAAAAATATGTTTGTACAATTTATATAGAAAAAAGTTTAATAAAACAATTTACTTTAAGAAAAACGAAAAATCAAAATAAAGGGTCCGCCAACTAACGTTTTTTTTTCAAACTAGTGCTTATTTCGTGAATGGTTACACATAGCTCATGTCTGATTTGACAGATAATTAGTTTTATCCTTCCGCTTGAACAACGCTGGGAAATATTGCGACATTCTTTGAAAATCATGGTAATGTTGCAGAATGTGTGCGAAAATTGCGTACGGATATTGGAAGAAGAGGTCAGCTCCGTATGTTCATTATCTTGGGAAAAAAGTGAAAGAAAATGGCATCCTCATCGATACACCAAAGCGTGAAAAGCCAAAAACGGATTTTGGAAGAAGAGAAGCACCGCCAGCTCCGTATTCATTATATTGTGAAAAAAGTGAAAGAAACTGGCATCCTCATCAATAAACCAAAGCGTGAAAGGCCAAAAATAGTGCGTACACCCGAGAAAATTGCTGCTGTGGCAGAAAGTGTGCGTGAAGCGCCATCAACATCAATTCACCGTCGTTCTCAACAATTGTACATTTCGGAGACATCATTGAGACGAATTTTGCATAAAGACCTCAATATGACGCCAGAAAAAGTCCAATTGGTTCAGGAGTTGAAGCCAACTGACCATGCAATGCGTTTTCGCTTCGCTAGAACAAAAGATGCCGATTTTGCCAAAATAAATCATCTTTTAGATGAAGCTCATTTTGATCTTGGCGGGTATGTAAACAAGCAAAATTGTCGCATTTGGGGCACAGAAAACCCGCAGATCGCATTATAAGCCGCGGAGCTGATGTCGTTTGGCCACCTCGGAGCTGCGATTTGACACCGTTGGATTATTATTTGTGGGGTGCCGTAAAAGATAAGTGTTACGCCGACAAGCCAGAGACAATTGACGCTTTAAAGGAAAATATTCGTGAAGCCATTAATGAAACACAGCTGCACACAATCGTCAATGTGCTTAAAAATTGCAGGCTACAGCATGGCCAGCCGAGACAGCCATTTGAATGAAATTATTTTCCATTATTAACCGGAAGGATTGTACTTTCAAATAAAAATTTGAGAAAATATTAAGTAGTTTTTTTATAGCATTTTTAAAAAAACAAGTGAGTTAGTGCAAGAGTTCGTCTGCCACAAACTTCTATATACGGTGCAACACCAAATCTTAAATTTTTTTGTCCCGAATTCATATATTATTTGTATAGGCCACGCCCCCAAAAGTGGGACTGGGCTAAAAACTAAAATCAATTAATTGTAATTTCGTTAGAATCATGACAAAATGCGATGAACCCGGAAATTATTGCAAAAAAAACATTTTTTCATAAACACGCAAACCTGGCAAATAGTAAAATCTTGAATATTTGTTATAGAATTTTTTTTCAATTTGGAGCAAACTTTCCGAGAAATCGGGTTTTTAAAGATCTAACATGGTAAAAGATATTATATTATATTATATTATATTATATTATATTATATTATATTATATTATATTATATTATATTATATTATATTATATTATATTATATTATATTATATTATATTATATTATATTATATTATATTATATTATATTATATTATATTATATTATATTATATTATATTTTATTATATTATATTATATTATATTATATTATATTATATTATATTATATTATATTATATTATATTATATTATATTATATTATATTATATTATATTATATTATATTATATTATATTATTTTATATTATATTATATTATATTATATTATATTATATTATATTATATTATATTACATTATATTATATTATATTATATTATATTATATTATATTATATTATATTATATTATATTATATTATATTTTATTATATTATATTCTATTACATTATATTATATTATATTATATTATATTATATTATATTATATTATATTATATTATATTATATCTTTTATTTAATATAAGAAGATTTTTTTCTATTCAGTATATTCGTACTCGTATATTCGTACAGTATAGTAGGACTAGAGCTGCTCGCGAGCTCTACGAGCAGAGGAGGAGAGAGGAACACCGGCTTCTCCGAAGGAAAAAGAGAGAGCACGAGAAGCGCGCGGTTGAAGAGATAGAGGGATGTTACAACAGGAATGAGGTAAGAAAGTTTTAACAAAGGATCAAAAGGTCCTGCCAAGGGTATAAACTTCGAACTGAAGCCTGTAAGGACCATCAAGGGAACATCGTTGTAGAATCGCAGTCGGTGCTGAGGATTTGGAAAGACCACTTCTGCAGCCTGTATAACGGCGAGGACGAACCAAATACCGCTGTCAGGCAGAACGAACCATTCAATCCGAGCGAAGACGTTACCGACGAAGCATACGAACGATACCGCCCACCCGACCTGGAGGAGGTGAAAGTAGCTGTGTCTAAGCTCAAGTGCAACAAAGCAGCCGGAGCAGACGGCCTAGCTGCCGAACTTTTTAAATCCGCTGGCGATGAGCTGGTTAGGAGCATGCACCAGCTCATCTGCAAGATATGGTCGGAAGAAAGCATGCCCGACGAATGGAACCTCAGCATTGTTTGCCCGATCCTGAAGAAAGGAGACCCTCTGAGTTGTGCCAACTACAGAGGCATAAGTCTTCTTAACATCGCATACAAGATCTTTTCTGCTGTACTGTGTGAACGCCTGAAGCCATTTGTCAACAATCTGATAGGCACATATCAGTGTGGCTTTAGGCCAGGAAAGTCCACCATCGATCACATATTCACACT
Organism: Neoascia interrupta; assembly: GCA_947623515.1. NCBI lineage: Eukaryota > Metazoa > Arthropoda > Insecta > Diptera > Syrphidae > Neoascia > Neoascia interrupta. The sequence goes on along the minus strand of OX392463.1, from coordinate 80,410,900 downwards.
GCGGCAGATCTTGGAGAAAACCCAGGAATTCCAAATCGATACACACCACCTCTTCATCGATTTCAAGACCGCGTTTGACAGCATCTATAGAGACGAGCTATATAGCGCAATGTCTAGTTTTGGCATCCCTGCCAAACTCGTCAGTCTGTGCAGGATGACGATGGAAAACTCACGCTGTTCCGTCAAGGTCGGCAAAGACCTCACCGACCCCTTTGATGTCAAAAAAGGATTTAGACAAGGCGACGCGCTGTCATGCGACTTCTTTAACATCATACTTGAGAGAATTGTGCAGAACTCTCGCGCCAACACCAGAGGTACAATCTTTCAGAAGTCCGTTCAACTACTTGCATACGCAGACGACATTGACATAATCGGTAGAACAAAGCGTGATGTCAGTGAAGCCTTCGTGAGTATTGGGACGGAAGCGGCGAATATGGGTTTGGCAGTCAATGAGGGCAAAACCAAGTATATGCTGTCATCAAGAAAAGACACCCAAAACCGACGTCTTGGACAAAACATCACCATCGACAGCTATAACTTTGAGGTAGTTAGGGACTTTGTCTACCTGGGTTCCGCTATCAATTCAGACAATGACACCAGCGCTGAAATCAAACGAAGGATAACTCTTGCCAATCGCTGTTTCTTTGGGCTAAGAAAGCAATTGAGTAGCAAAGCCTTCTCTCGAGCGACTAAAGTGTCCTTGTATAAGACCCTCTTCATACCAGTCCTGCTTTACGGTGCAGAAGCATGGACCCTGTCAAAGGCGGATGAAAACACTTTAGGCTGCTTCGAGAGGAAAATTCTTCGGACGATTTACGGTCCCGTCTGCATAGACGGAAAGTGGAGGAGGAGATATAACATCGAACTGTATGGGCTGTACAGCGATACCGACCTAGCCAAAAGAGTCAAAACAAAACGCCTACGATGGCTGGGTCAACTAGAGCGGATGGACACCAACGCCCCGGCCCGGAAAATCTTCGAATCCACACCGCAAGGACGACGCGGTAGAGGAGCACCGAGACTCAGGTGGCGCACGCAAGTGGAAGGGGACCTCAGCCAACTTCGCGTGCGAAACTAAAGACGGCTAGCTAGAGACAGAGCTGACTTGCGAAGCTTGTTGGCTGAGGCCCAGGTCCATCCCGGACTGTAGCGCCACCTTAAGTAAGTAAGTAAGTATATTCGTACTTTTTTTTAGAAGCTGGTAGCTATACGCAACATATATGCCATTTGAAGGGTTATCATTTTCTGAATATTCATTCAAAAAGAAATACAGGGTGTTTCCAAATTCGATGCAAATATTTTGACACAAGATTCTTGGGTATATTTGAAGAAAAAAATTGTTCTACAGTATGGGCCTATCTCAAATTTTGATGCCACTTATTGGGAATTTAAGAAAACACCTACTTTGAGGTACCTTGACCCATACTAACACAAATATCTCCGCTAACACTTACAACAGGTACTTCATTTAGGACTTAAACTTTAGAAAAAATAGTAACTAAAAATTAGAATTAAAAATTTTCTAAAGTTTAATTTAGGACTTAAACTTTAGAAAAAATAGTAATAACTCCTTTTAATTGCATTAAAATAAAATTGATGACTTTTTTAACTTTCGAGATATTTGCTTTTAAGTCGGATCCTTTTTCCCTGCCCATGACATTTTTTTGACTTTCAAGACACATTTCTGCGAAAAATGCGTAATAAACATATCGGTAATTTTTTTTTCTAGTGCACCTAACAATACTTAATAAAAATTGCTAAGACAAATTACCCGAAAAACTCACAGATTTTATGATACTTGGGAAATTCCATAGCAGGTAAAATTATGAAAAACTCTTTTCACGAAGCCGCGACAGGTATAAGGTGGAAATATGATTTGTTACCTACTTTTATAACCGCGATTGACAACAAGAACGATTTTTTGACTATGTATTAATAATTAACGTAGGTTTTAGAGCATGCATTTTTATTAGACTACCTGATAAAAAGGTAATTTCCCTATCATTTTTCTGTTAAATCCCAAAAAGGATTAAGTTTGAGGTTGGTCGCCTAGTTGGAAAATTTACCTAATGTAAATTGTATGAAAGGTTAGAAAACAAAATTAAATCCATCAAAGTCATTTTTGAAGCCGAGGTGACACAACAGTTGTTAAGAAACCCTACTTGAAATGGCATCTTTTACAAACGAAGAATACGCCGATATTATCTACGTTTATGGGATGTGCAGCGGAAGTTCTATTAGAGCACAACAAAGATACCATCAGCTTTATCCTAACCGAAGAGTACCTAATCCCCGCGTATTTACAAATTCGTTTCGAAGACTTCGGGAAACGGGATCTGTTTCAACAAGACGACCTAACGCAGGAGCTTCAACAGGAAGAATTGCAGTTGATGAAAGAATACTGGAAGCGGTTGCAAATGATCCATCAATCAGCATCAGGCGCTTATCCTTGCGATTTAATGTTTCAACACATAAAATTGTTCGTCTCCTGCATACGGAAAACTTGTATCCATACCACCATACACCTGTGCAGGAACTCCTTCCGAGTGATTTGGAGCCGAGACTTGAGTTTTGCAACTGGTTGTTAGAGAGGAAATTGGATGACAACGGTTTTATAAGCAGAATCCTATGGACGGACGAATCTCAATTTACTAGAGATGGGATTACAAATTTTCACAATCTACACACATGGGGTGCGGAAAACCCACACACAAGGAGAGAGTCATCATTTCAATACAGAGTTAGCGTCAATTTGTGGGCAGGTGTTATTGGAAACAACTTAATCGGTCCCTTCAAACTGCCTCCCACACTGAATTCTGCAAACTATCTGGAATTTTTGCGCAATGATTTAACAGATCTATTGGAGGATGTTCCGGTAACTCAACGAGCTTCGTCATATTTTCAACATGATGGAGCCCCAGCCCACTTTGGTCGCGAGGTTAAGAATTGGCTGGATGAAAAGTACGCTGGTCGTTGGATAGGAAGAAATGGACCAGTTCACTGGCCTGCAAGATCTCCAGACCTTACAATTATGGATTTTTTTGTATGGGGGAGAATGAAAGAACTTGTTTATTCTACAGAAATATCAACTCTAAATGATTTAGAAGATCGCATTCTCCAAGCCTCGTCACAAGTGAGGCAGGAGTTATCCTCAATAAACGTTGACAGCGCAATCCAAAAACGGGCTCTAGCATGCATACAAAATGGAGGAGGACACTTTGAACACCTTATTTGATTGTAAAGTTAACTTAATGAAATAAAAAAAAACATAAACCAAACACAAGCATTTTTATTCAGAATAATAGGAATTGAACACTATGAATCAAGTTTTTCATAATTTTACCTGCTATGGAATTTCCCAAGTATCATAAAATCTGTGAGTTTTTCTAAAATTTAAGTCCTAAATGAAGTACCTGTTGTAAGTACTAGCGGAGATATTTTCTTTAGTATGGGTCAAGGTACCTCAAAGTAGGTGTTTTCTTAAATTCCCAATAAGTGGTATCAAAATTTGAGATAGGCCCATACTGTAGAACAATTTTTTTCTTCAAATATACCCAAGAATCTTGTGTCAAAATATTTGCATCGAATTTGGAAACACCCTGTATAATAATTAATAAATACAATAATTGAGATATTGTAAATATCGCAACTACTAATGTTGAAGTCTTTTGACGGACATTGTCATAATTGGCCCATTTAATCTTTTTGCAACTCTTGGTTCAAACATTTTTGTTGAAAAGAACCGAGCTGGATTGTGTTTATTAGAGAAAATAGGTTAAATAACGGATTAAGCTTTACTCGACTGGTTCAAGATTTATGACGTGTTCTTTTGAAAACAGAAAAGCAACAAAAGAAAGACAGAAATAGATCGAATAACATTAAATTTTAAACCAAACAATTAATTCGTTGATTGAAGTTTCTTTTTCAGAAATCATCCTCGGTAATGAATGAGAAGGTATTTTAATTGACAAAATGGGAATTTTGAAGCGTGAAATTTCCAAAACTTAGCAACTTTATTAAAGATGTAGTCGCTAGTTATTGGATTATACTAAACTATGCTGCCAAGGAATCAAGACTCAAGAAAGAATAAAAAAAAGCTAACCAACTGATACAAAAAAAATCATTTTGAAATACAAAAAAAGTAAACAAAATGAAGTCAAAGCAATTTAACACAAAGGATTACGCCTGTAAATTTTTTTGTTCTTCACACAGTGAAACCTGGTGTGTACGCCTCGTTGGAATAGTCTCGAAATAGTCCAGGCAACGAACCAAGAAAGACCGAATAGGGGAAATAATTTATTTAAAAGCGGTTTTTGACACAGTTGTAAAGAAAGGTGTTCTGAATAACATACCGAAAGTACTGGCGGGTCGGGGTGGAGCTAACGGGTAGGCGGTTCTCTAAAGGGCCCTTTTTTAGTTTTTGGTAAAAATCTTGAAAACTATCGAAAAAATGTCAGCTACTACATTGATCTGCGAAAAATTCTCAAGATAATATACACTTTTTGGTTAAAAAAAATTAAAGATTGAGACGGATGTTCTTAAACACTTTCACATTTTTTTTTTTTTTTTCGTGGGTAGGAAAAACCTTCATAGGCACTACGAGGACCGGCCGCGCGTGCTCATAGTAGTGTGAGATTCTTACTCACTAAAAAACCTCCCATTTTCCGTCAGACTACGATTTCCTTAACAAGTAGTTCAAGCTTCTGTAGTAATCGCGTGTGGCAGGCTGCCTTCCCACGAAGGCACCTACAATACCGTCAATTTATGCGGTATCATCTTATGCTGCTAGATCTAACGGTCTCATTCGTTGTAGTCGGCGCGTAAGATTTGTCTGATCCAAAGTTCGGATAATTTCATTGTTGCAGTGTCTGCGAAGACGAGTACTAAGTTTGCGAGCAAAGTTTGTTACCTCGTCAGACACGGTTGCGATTCCTAGATCTCGGTGTAGATCGCTATTTCTTATATACCATGGAGCATTAACGATTGCTCTGTCTTATTTTGAAAAGTTGATTGAATTTTGATTCTTGAGTGTCTTATTTTGAAAAGTTTCTAAAATAGATATATTGCTTGGTTTAGTACAACCCCAGAGTTGTATACCGTACGTCCAAGATGGTTTTCGCATTTGCTTATACAAAAGCAGTTTGTTATATATGCTTAGTTTCGAAAATCTTCCGATAAGCCAATTCATTTCTCTTAACTTGATTTCGAGCTCGTCGCGTTTCTTTTTAACGTGCGGCTTCCATTTAAGTTTTGCGTCTAGATTCATTCCTAGATATTTCGCTTCATTTGAGTACGGGATTTGTACCGAGTTAATGAATAAAGGTTTGTTGTTTATCTTTTTATAAGTAAAGTTAACATGCGTTGACTTAGTCTCGTTAAGGACGACTCGCCAGCTCTTCGTCTAGTCGCATATTTTGTCTAAAGCGCGCTGGAGTTTCCCTGTTGATAATTCAACTGTCGTATCAATAGCGAGAATAGCAGTGTCGTCTGCGAACGTAGCTAAAATTGTTCCCTCATCGTGGGGAATGTCTCTTGTATAAAGCAAAAATAATATTGGGCCGAGAACGCTTCCTTGCGGGACACCGGCATTTATCTCTTTGAATTCAGAGTACTCATTTTCGTACCTTACGCGAAAGATTCTGTCTTTAAGGTAAGACTCTAGGATTCTATAGAGTTTTTCTGGTAAGCTAAGCCTTAACTTGTACTTCAGACCTTCGTGCCACACCTTGTCGAAGGCTTGCGATACGTCGAGAAAAGCGCTAGTACATATCTTTTTCGCTTCCAGAGCTTTTTCGATTTCGTTTGTTATTCGATAGACCTGGTCGATTGTTGAATGCTTTTTCCTAAATCCGTATTGGTGATCCGGAATCAATCGTCTTTCTTCAATGATTGGTTGCAACCTTTTAAGCAACAGTTTCTCGAATACCTTAGATATTATCGGCAGTAGCGAAATAGGTCTGTATGACTTTTTGTCGTTTGGACATTTTCCTGGTTTCGGAGCCATTATGACCTCGGCCACTTTCCAATGCCTTGGAACGTATAAAATTCTCATGGAAGCGTTAATGATATAGAGTAGCTTGACCAAAGCTTTTTTCGGTAGCTCCTTTAGAATTTCGCTAGTAATTAAGTCGTAGCCAGGGGCTTTGTTGTTTTTCAGATTATTTATCGTTTGACGAAGTTCAGCCAATGACACGGTTTTTATTCTATAATTATCTTGTACCGCATAAGGATTGAGCTCCTCGACCAACGGTTCCCCGCCAAACGGTTTAAATGTTTCTTCTAGGTAATCAGCAAATAAATCCGCTTTTTCCTTGTCTTCTCTTGCCCATTCGCCGTTGGCTTATAGTGTGCTATAGGCTTCTTAACGGACTTGACTGCTTTCGAAAGAGAATAGTTCGAACCTTTATCGGCAGTCAAACTTTCGAGGTAAGCAGTAGTCTCGCGACTTTTAAAATCTTGAAGTTCGTGCTTCAGTTTGTTAGAAACGTGGTTCAAGATGGTCTTATCCGGGGGTGCTCGCGAACGTTGCCATCTCTTGCGCGCTCTCCTCTTTTCGCATATTAGCTCTTCTATTTCTCGCGGATATATTGTACCGCTGTTCGATAATTCGGACCTCCGAAAAGAAGTGTTATTCCACGCAGCGCTCTGAATAACTCTAATGAGTTTATCTAATTCGTCTTCTATTTCAAGTGGCGTTTTGAGCGGTACATTTAAAGCTATGTTTTCTTTGCAGTATTTTCTAAAGCCGTCCCAGTCGGTGTTGTTGTTAAATAATCTAGGCGCTCTATTCTTTTTCGCTAGGCTTCCGCCGATTTTCAAAAGAACTGCCGAGTGGTCTGAACAGAGATCAAAGCGTTCTTCTACGTTCGAAAGGTAACGAGGTACCCCCTTGGCGATAAAGAAGTCGACGAGATCAGGTATTTTATTTCTGTCGGTTGGCCAATATGTTGGCTTTCCCGTCGATAAGAAGATCACGCCGCGTTTTGTACTTGCTTTAAAGAGGGCTCTGCCTCTTGTTGAATTGCACTTTCACATTTGAAGCTGCAAAAATTTTCAGAATGAAATCGTGCAAGAGAAGAGAAGTCATAAACAAAGAAACAACTTTGGTTACCTTTTTTCTATTTATAACCTCACGTTACAGGTTGGCAGCCACACTATGTTTTGCACTTTCTTTCTATATAGTTTACAGATCACGGTTGGGAACATTGTATTACGTGATGGGTGTTACAACGTAGTGTTCTTTATGGCATGTATTGGTCACAGAATGGGGGGATCTAGACTGAAAGATGTTCTATGCCAAATTTTTGCGGCATAATCAGATGGCAAGGTTAGGTCCTATTGTTGTGGATGAAGCAAATGTGTTAAAGAAATAGAAGAGGGTTGTCTTGAGTGTTAAGAGTGTTGTCAAAAACGGGAAAAACTTTTTTCAGGCAAAGTAGTAGAAGTAGTAGTAATAGCAGTAGTTGTATATCGTCATCGACAAAAAAAAAGCTCGCCGAACGGTTCAGGTGGTTTGACGCAAGGAAGGAGAATTACTGATTTTCAATTCTAGCAATGGGTTGCTACAAAGGAAGCTGATAGCGCTATTGTGAGGTATTGGTTGCATCAAGCTGCTATACTTCCAAATGTTGCAGTAATTGGCGAGGCTGTTGACTTGGTAGTCCTCCTTAAGATTGAATCCAGTCGGGGCAAGGCGCAGATCAAAGTGATTTTCACATATGGAAGAACTCTTTCATTTGCACAAATTACCCTCCTTCTTCAAAACTTTCTTGGATGCGACACTACTTTAATGAAAGCAGGTGTGGAATCCGCGAAAGTGAAAAATCATATTTAAGTAAGGTTAGGTTAGGTCGATGGATGCCCTTTTGACAAATAGTCACGGCTCACTTAGACCAGCAGTTGGGTCCATTGTGTCCATTGAGAATCTTTCTAATAACTGGAATGAAAACAGAAATAAACCGCTGTTAGAAGCTCAGAGTTCCGCCCTCTTGGACCCATCCGGATTTAAATACAAATCTTTGGAGGTCCCTTAGATCTACATTATTTAGATCTTAGAGCTCGTTCAAGAAGTAACCGCCGAGGGTACTACGCCTGATGCTGTTTAGGGCTGGGCATTCGCAAAGCAGGTGACGAACAGATTCAATTTCTTTAACGTCCCTGCAGCTTCTGCAGTAATCGTTATGCGGTATGCCTAGCCACTCAGCGTGTAGACACACAACGCAGTGCCCCGTGAGGATTCCCGTGAGTACTCGGATATTCCTGCGGGCTAGTCCGATCAAAAATAGTGATCTGTTTTTGCTTACCGCTGGCCATAGATCGCTATTTCTTATATACCATGGAGCATTAACGATTGCTCTGTCTTATTTTGAAAAGTTGATTGAATTTTGATTCTTGAGTGTCTTATTTTGAAAAGTTTCTAAAATAGATATATTGCTTGGTTTAGTACAACCCCAGAGTTGTATACCGTACGTCCAAGATGGTTTTCGCATTTGCTTATACAAAAGCAGTTTGTTATATATGCTTAGTTTCGAAAATCTTCCGATAAGCCAATTCATTTCTCTTAACTTGATTTCGAGCTCGTCGCGTTTCTTTTTAACGTGCGGCTTCCATTTAAGTTTTGCGTCTAGATTCATTCCTAGATATTTCGCTTCATTTGAGTACGGGATTTGTACCGAGTTAATGAATAAAGGTTTGTTGTTTATCTTTTTATAAGTAAAGTTAACATGCGTTGACTTAGTCTCGTTAAGGACGACTCGCCAGCTCTTCGTCTAGTCGCATATTTTGTCTAAAGCGCGCTGGAGTTTCCCTGTTGATAATTCAACTGTCGTATCAATAGCGAGAATAGCAGTGTCGTCTGCGAACGTAGCTAAAATTGTTCCCTCATCGTGGGGAATGTCTCTTGTATAAAGCAAAAATAATATTGGGCCGAGAACGCTTCCTTGCGGGACACCGGCATTTATCTCTTTGAATTCAGAGTACTCATTTTCGTACCTTACGCGAAAGATTCTGTCTTTAAGGTAAGACTCTAGGATTCTATAGAGTTTTTCTGGTAAGCTAAGCCTTAACTTGTACTTCAGACCTTCGTGCCACACCTTGTCGAAGGCTTGCGATACGTCGAGAAAAGCGCTAGTACATATCTTTTTCGCTTCCAGAGCTTTTTCGATTTCGTTTGTTATTCGATAGACCTGGTCGATTGTTGAATGCTTTTTCCTAAATCCGTATTGGTGATCCGGAATCAATCGTCTTTCTTCAATGATTGGTTGCAACCTTTTAAGCAACAGTTTCTCGAATACCTTAGATATTATCGGCAGTAGCGAAATAGGTCTGTATGACTTTTTGTCGTTTGGACATTTTCCTGGTTTCGGAGCCATTATGACCTCGGCCACTTTCCAATGCCTTGGAACGTATAAAATTCTCATGGAAGCGTTAATGATATAGAGTAGCTTGACCAAAGCTTTTTTCGGTAGCTCCTTTAGAATTTCGCTAGTAATTAAGTCGTAGCCAGGGGCTTTGTTGTTTTTCAGATTATTTATCGTTTGACGAAGTTCAGCCAATGACACGGTTTTTATTCTATAATTATCTTGTACCGCATAAGGATTGAGCTCCTCGACCAACGGTTCCCCGCCAAACGGTTTAAATGTTTCTTCTAGGTAATCAGCAAATAAATCCGCTTTTTCCTTGTCTTCTCTTGCCCATTCGCCGTTGGCTTATAGTGTGCTATAGGCTTCTTAACGGACTTGACTGCTTTCGAAAGAGAATAGTTCGAACCTTTATCGGCAGTCAAACTTTCGAGGTAAGCAGTAGTCTCGCGACTTTTAAAATCTTGAAGTTCGTGCTTCAGTTTGTTAGAAACGTGGTTCAAGATGGTCTTATCCGGGGGTGCTCGCGAACGTTGCCATCTCTTGCGCGCTCTCCTCTTTTCGCATATTAGCTCTTCTATTTCTCGCGGATATATTGTACCGCTGTTCGATAATTCGGACCTCCGAAAAGAAGTGTTATTCCACGCAGCGCTCTGAATAACTCTAATGAGTTTATCTAATTCGTCTTCTATTTCAAGTGGCGTTTTGAGCGGTACATTTAAAGCTATGTTTTCTTTGCAGTATTTTCTAAAGCCGTCCCAGTCGGTGTTGTTGTTAAATAATCTAGGCGCTCTATTCTTTTTCGCTAGGCTGCCGCCGATTTTCAAAAGAACTGCCGAGTGGTCTGAACAGAGATCAAAGCGTTCTTCTACGTTCGAAAGGTAACGAGGTACCCCCTTGGCGATAAAGAAGTCGACGAGATCAGGTATTTTATTTCTGTCGGTTGGCCAATATGTTGGCTTTCCCGTCGATAAGAAGATCACGCCGCGTTTTGTACTTGCTTTAAAGAGGGCTCTGCCTCTTGTTGAATTGCACTTTCACATTTGAAGCTGCAAAAATTTTCAGAATGAAATCGTGCAAGAGAAGAGAAGTCATAAACAAAGAAACAACTTTGGTTACCTTTTTTCTATTTATAACCTCACGTTACAGGTTGGCAGCCACACTATGTTTTGCACTTTCTTTCTATATAGTTTACAGATCACGGTTGGGAACATTGTATTACGTGATGGGTGTTACAACGTAGTGTTCTTTATGGCATGTATTGGTCACAGAATGGGGGGATCTAGACTGAAAGATGTTCTATGCCAAATTTTTGCGGCATAATCAGATGGCAAGGTTAGGTCCTATTGTTGTGGATGAAGCAAATGTGTTAAAGAAATAGAAGAGGGTTGTCTTGAGTGTTAAGAGTGTTGTCAAAAACGGGAAAAACTTTTTTCAGGCAAAGTAGTAGAAGTAGTAGTAATAGCAGTAGTTGTATATCGTCATCGACAAAAAAAAAGCTCGCCGAACGGTTCAGGTGGTTTGACGCAAGGAAGGAGAATTACTGATTTTCAATTCTAGCAATGGGTTGCTACAAAGGAAGCTGATAGCGCTATTGTGAGGTATTGGTTGCATCAAGCTGCTATACTTCCAAATGTTGCAGTAATTGGCGAGGCTGTTGACTTGGTAGTCCTCCTTAAGATTGAATCCAGTCGGGGCAAGGCGCAGATCAAAGTGATTTTCACATATGGAAGAACTCTTTCATTTGCACAAATTACCCTCCTTCTTCAAAACTTTCTTGGATGCGACACTACTTTAATGAAAGCAGGTGTGGAATCCGCGAAAGTGAAAAATCATATTTAAGTAAGGTTAGGTTAGGTCGATGGATGCCCTTTTGACAAATAGTCACGGCTCACTTAGACCAGCAGTTGGGTCCATTGTGTCCATTGAGAATCTTTCTAATAACTGGAATGAAAACAGAAATAAACCGCTGTTAGAAGCTCAGAGTTCCGCCCTCTTGGACCCATCCGGATTTAAATACAAATCTTTGGAGGTCCCTTAGATCTACATTATTTAGATCTTAGAGCTCGTTCAAGAAGTAACCGCCGAGGGTACTACGCCTGATGCTGTTTAGGGCTGGGCATTCGCAAAGCAGGTGACGAACAGATTCAATTTCTTTAACGTCCCTGCAGCTTCTGCAGTAATCGTTATGCGGTATGCCTAGCCACTCAGCGTGTAGACACACAACGCAGTGCCCCGTGAGGATTCCCGTGAGTACTCGGATATTCCTGCGGGCTAGTCCGATCAAAAATAGTGATCTGTTTTTGCTTACCGCTGGCCATAGCTCCCTTTCTGCGCGTATTTCTGCACGTATCGGGTTCTGCCCAACGTATGTTGCTTCTACTCAAGGATTCAGTCTCTATCCTACGTGCTGTCGAACTCAGCGGGATTTTTATAGATTTGAGGGCTAGAGATGCATTCATCCCAGACCCATATCTCGCAAGCTTGTCCGCTTTTTCGTTCCCCCATATATCGGTGTGACCTGGCACCCAACACACAGTTACAGTGTTGCCAAGTGATAGCTCATCCAGAATTTCCCTGCATAGTTTCACAGCCCTTGACTTCACTACGTCTGATTCCAAAGCTTTAATTGCCGTTTGGCTATCAGAGTATATGGTGATGGTCTTGTTTGCGGGGCTGTGTTTCCTCAGCTCGGAGACATTATGGATTTGGATTATGGCTGCCAGCTCCGTCTGAAAAATGCTGCAGTCGTCATGGATCCGAAAAGATTTACATAATCCCAGAGCTCCACAGAAGATGCCCGCGCCGGTTCCGAGGTGAGGTTGAGTAGTACCTCCAGTGCCGCGGTGGGTGTGGTCCTTGGGGACCCTGTTATACCCATGCAGGCTGCCCTTTTTTGGTGAGGTTGGAGAGATGACACCTTCTTTTCGTAGCCTTCCACCATACAACTGCACCGTAAGTTAAGATGGGTCTTACAACCGCTTTATACGTGTACCATGTTTGGTTGCAGTCCCCACATGCTTCCAAACGTTCTGCGGCAGGCGTATAATGCCACGTATGCCCGCTTGACACGATCTTCTATATTATCCCTCCGGCTGAGTTTGAAGTCTTATATGACGCCCAGGTATCTTACCGATTTGGATAACGGTAACTCCACTCCCCCCATTCTTGGGTTGCTGAAGGGTGACACTGCCGTCCATTTTCCAACAATGCGGAGTTAGTAGCTGAGTCGGTCACTGAGGATTGATGGGAGTTTACCTGGGATCAGGATTGCTAGATCGTCTGCGTATGCGCACACAATGAAGCCTTCCCTCTCCAGGGCTTTAGCAATTCGTCCATTACCAGGGTCCATGTGAGCGGAGATAGCACACCTCCCTGCGGTGTTCCTCTGCTGACGTTTCGTCTGCTGACTTCGCGTACGTAGCAGGTTATCCTTCGTGTGTTTAACATGAGTCCGATCCAGTCGCATAGACTGCTATCTAGGTGGGAGTTCCTCAAGCTGCGCAGTATCGCGTCTGCCTCAATGTTATTAAACGCCCCTCTATGTCTAGAAAAGCACCCAAAGTGTACTCCTTGTGTTCCAAGGATTTTTCTACCACTGTTACTACTCTATGTAGTGCAGTGTCAACCGATCTGCTTCTCATGTACGCATGCTGCGATTTTTATTAATAGTTGTCACCAATCAGCTCTCTCACATACGCGTCAATAAGCTGCTCCAACGCCTTGAGCATGGATTAAGACAGGCTTATGGGTCGATAGTCCTTTGCCGTAGTGTGAGTTGCCTTCCCTGCCTTGGGGATGAATATCACTCGGACTTCTCTCCAAGAAGCTACCGCTTCAGTTCCTAAGTCTTATTCTCAAATAAGTCAGAGGTAGTTCGACATTGAATCACTCCCTCAAACTACAACAGACGGGAACATGGACGACATGGAAGTGTTCCGCATCGTGGCCAGACAGAAGGCCATAACAGAAGAACTTTAGAAGCTGAAGATAAACATCGGCAAAGACGGGCCGGACCGCAAAACTGCCGAGTACAAGGAGAAGAAATCGAAAGTACTAGAAGGCCTTTGGATGGAGTTTCACGGCAACCACGAAAGAATAAAACCTTTTGTAAAGGCCGACACTCCCTACATTCAAGGCAACACCTACGAAAAGATCAAGAGATAAACTCTGGAAATCAAACAGACTCTTGAATCAATTTGTCCGGCAGCTGTTGAAAAGGTTCAAGAAGAATCAATGGGTGAAGCTAGTTGTGAAAACACAGGAGCGAAGCCGAAACTCTCGAACCCACCATCAGAGCAAGCATATGACGACACCCAGACCAAAGGTCAGTCAACAGGCCCAGTAGCAGACATTGTTAAGCTAGTGCGGAGACTAAACACAACCGCGCAGTCACTTAACCGATTAATAGAAGGTCTTAAAAACATTGGACCAGACGATTGGACCATAACTTTATGCAACATTAAGTTAAACGCCATCAATAAATACTGGACGGAGCTGGAAGGAACTCATACGGCAATCAACGAGCTAACGGAAGATCCGACAAGATTTGGATACAACATGGCCGAATATTTCCAGCTAGAAGACGACGTTCAACGGTATCTTATCAATCTCACGACGAAGCTGGAAGAGATAACACGCCCTATTCTGCCACCGCCCAGCCAGTCTCTTTCGCCACCATCGGTCAACATTCCGAAGACATCTATAAATCTGCCAAATATTACCCTTCCTAAATTCGATGGAAACTACACCCAGTGGAAGCAGTTTAGTGATCTATTCACGGAACTTGTTCATAAGCAAGACCTCGCGAATTGCCAAAAACTGTTCTACCTTAAAACAACTTTAACAGGAGAGGCAGAGAGACTTATCAGGCACTTTACCATCTCAGACGATAACTACAGTGCTGCTTGGCAGGTTGTCACCGACCGGTACAACAATCCTAGACTGCTAGTACCAGCACAGGTCAATAAACTGCTCACGCAACCCGCGATTCAAAACGAAGGTCCCATCGCAATTAAAGCTATGCATGACACTACTCAGGAATGCCTTTTTAGTTCAAAAGGTCTTCAAATTGACACTAGCAACTGGGACCTTCTTCTCCTCAACATTCTGCTCAAAAAACTTGACAGAATAACACTGATTCTTTGGGAACAGTCTCTCAAACAGCCAAAGGTACTACCAGCCTTGGCGAACTTCTTGTCTTTCCTAGAGACCCGTTTCCAGTCTTTAGAAGGCCTGGGAACCAGGGCAATCAAACCAGCAACTGAAGATTCGTATAGGAAACCAAGAGTAGCCCTTGCAACTGTCAAGGGAAATGCCAAATGCCCAACGTGTGGACAACAAAAACATGGTATTTTTACTTGTCCTAAATTTCTGCACCTCTCACCACAAGAAAGGCTGCAAAAAGTAAAATCTCTTAGCCGATGTACGAATTGTTTACGCCTCGGACATCAAGCTCAAACTTGTCGATCAACGCATTGCACCAAATGCTCCAAATTTCATCACACATTGCTGCATGACGACCACAATAAGCAGGCTCCAGCAACAGACAACCGGACAACGCTCTCAGCTACCAATACAACTTCTATAGCGTCGAAGTACGTACTCCTAGGAACAGCTGTGGTTCAAGTACTGAATCGAACCAACAGTCCGGTCAAAGCAAGAGCATTGCTTGATTCCGGCTCCCAAATGAGCTTCATCACCGAGAGGCTAGCCAGACAACTCCAACTTATGACGAAGTACGAGCCACTTGAAATATGCGGAATGGGGAACCAACCACTAAAGTTAAGCAAAACGGTTAGCATTTGTCTGCAATCGAACGTAACTGGTTATACTGCACAACTCCAAGTCTTTGTGCTTGAAACGATAACCAGCCAGCAGCCCAGCCAATTTATCGATACTCACCTCTGGAAGATGCCTCAAAACATTAAATTGGCAGACACTGCTTTTAATCAACCTGAAGACATCGATCTGCTTATTGGTGCGGAGCTGTATCCAGAACTGCTCTCTGTAGCGCAAATCAAATTAAACAATTCAGGTCCTACACTACAAAATACCCTTTTAGGCTGGGTTGTGCTTGGAAAAACCATCATAGGAGTTCCTTCAACACTGTTCTGTGGTCTAGGAGTGGAAACTTTCGGTCCGGATCTCGAAAGCCTAGACAATCTGGTGGAGCGTTAATGGACCTTAGAAGAAAACCTGTCTTCCCCGTCACAACAAATTCAAAAACGATTAACTAAGGAAGAAAAACAGTGCGAGGAAATATTTGCAAAAACTACAAGTAGAACCCAGTCTGGACGGTACGTTGTTGCCCTTCCATTCTCCAACAACCCGTAGAGTCTAGGGGATTCAAGAGAAGTAACAGCTCAAAGATTCCTTACTCTGGAGAGAAGGCTCCTACGGAATCCACAAATCCACAAACAATACATTGAGTTTATGAGAGACTATATCTCGCTTAAACACATGGAAGAGATCGACTACCATTCAGCTTTAAACGATCAACCACAATACTTTCTTCCACATCATTGTGTATTGCGACCCGAAAGCAGTTCCACAAAACTAAGAGTGGTATTCGATGGATCATCCAAAACATTTAAAAATATATCTCTCAACCAGATTTTATACAGCGGCCCAGCCTTGCAAACCGATCTGTTCGCAATTTTACTGCGTTTTCGAGCTCACAAATACGTCTTCACAGCCGACATTGCCAAGATGTATCGCCAATTCTTGTACACAACTCTAGCAGACGATTTCAACGTATTGTGTGGCGGGAGTCTAAGGATGAACCTTTGAAGACGTACGAATTAAATACCGTACCTTATGGCACCAAATCTGCACCTTATCTTGCCATCAGATGTCTTCACGATCTAGCAGAAGGAGCCGACCTTCAGCATTTAAGAGGAGCCAAAATAATACGTGAAGATACCTACATAGATGATATTCTAACCGGGAGCAATAATCTGAACGACGCTCTGGAAATGCAATCAGAGCTAAAGAACCTTTTGTCCCAAGGACAATTTCATTTACGGAAATGGTGCGCCAATAACCCAGCTCTACTTGAAGGGTAGAAGATCGTGAGACGGAAACGATACTCCATGATCAGAACGAAGGATTTATTAAGACCTTAGGGCTAACCTGGCTCCCAACCTCAGACGAATTCCTCATCAAAACAAATTGGAATGAAACGAAACGGTTAACTAAACGCACCATATTGTCAGATACTGCTCACATCTTTGATCCACTGGGAATAGTTAGCCCAGTAGTAATCTTGGCAAAAATATTTCTGCAAGAACTATGGGCTTTGAAACTAAAGTGGGATGCTGCGCTACCTGTGGAAATAACGTCAAAATGGATGATAAAGGAGCTTCTAAAACTAAATAACCTGAAGATCCCTCGACACAAGATAATTGAAGGGGCAACCAAGATTGAACTTCATGGATTCTCGGACGCTTCCCAGCGAGCGTATGGAGCTGTGGTTTATCTGAAATCCACAGATAAACAGGGTGTAGTCAGCGTTCGATTGGTGTGCTCTAAAACTCGAGTGGCACCGTCGAAACAACAAACAATTCCTAGCCTGGAACTATGCGCAGCTAAGTTACTGGTAAGGTTAGTAAAGATAGTAAAGGAAAGCTTATCAATAAACTTTAACCAAATTACTTATTGGACGGACTCGCAAATTGTTCTAGCTTGGATAAATACAAGATCTTGTATCAGAGTTGTTGCTAATCGCGTTACAGCGATTCAAGACGAGACTTCAAGAACCCAGTGGAAATTCATCACCTCAGGACTAAATCCAGCAGATCTTCTATCCCGTGGCGTTTTTTCCGAACATCTGTCGAAGTCCACAGTTTGGTTTCACGGCCCTGCATTCTTACAAAAATCTGCATCTGAATTACCAAAGCAGCCCCCAAATCTGCAAGACGAGATTATGCCAGAGATCAAAATCATGAAGACCGTACTCTTAGCAGTCCCACTGACGCAAAATCATTTTATTGCTCAAATCAAGGATAAGAATTCATTTGAGTTTCTACAACACATTACGGCCTATGTTATACGCTTTGTCAGTAACTTGAAGCGAGCGAAGAACTACCGACTTCTCGACCGTGGACTATCAGTTCAGGAATTGAAAGCACCAACCATAGAAATTATTAAACATGTTCAGCAAACAGCGTTCTCAGAGCAGGTGGCAGCACTCATTAAATCTGGACATGTTCTCCAAAGCAGTCCGTTGAGCTCATTGACACCATTTATTGACGACAGACATGTGATCAGAGTGGGAGGCCGACTAGAAGCAGCAGATCTACCATATAAAGCCAAACACCAAATGATTCTCCCGAGTTCACATCAGTTTACGAGATTGCTGCTGACAGATCTGCATAACGAGCACCAGCACGCTGGACCCCAAGCCCTACTGGCAATCGCAAGGCAGAACAACTGGATTTTGCGTGGTAGACAATTAGCACAAAAGGTACTTCAGAATTGCATGAAGTGTTTTAAGGCCAAGCCTAAAAGTATTGACCAACTAATGGGCAATTTACCATCAGCACGTGCCAAGCCCTCAAGACCATTCTCAAATGTTGGTGTGGACTTTCTTGGTCCAGTACACATTCACTATAGAATTCGGGGCAAACAGTCAACAAAGGCCTATGTTTCCGTTTTCATATGCTTTGCAACAAAGGCCGTACATTTGGAACTGGTATCTGACTTAACAACTCAAGCATTTATTGGAGCCCTGAAGCGTTTTGTGGCAAGACGAGGCTGCCCATCGACAATATACTCCGAAAATGCCACAAATTTTATGGGAGCTCGGAATGAGCTCACTAATCTATACTCCAAACTATTCACCGATGAAGGAAGAATCTCCATCCGATTTTGCGGCAGGCAATCAATAGAATGGATTGTCTCCTCACTTCGGAGGCTTGTGGGAGGCTGCGGTTAAATCTGCTAAACATCATATGAAGCGGATATTCTCAAATGCAGCTTTAACACAAGAGGAACTTACAACAGCTCTGGCCCAAATTGAAGCCGTACTAAACTCCAGACCTCTGACTCCGATGTCTACTGACCCAAACGATTTGGAGGTGCTCACACCAGGTCACTTTTTAATTGGAGCACCACTGACTGCAATGGCCGATCCTGATGTTAAAACAACTCACATCACCCATACAGCCAGATGGAATTTAGTGACATTAATCCATCGAGAATTTTGGCGCCGGTGGACCAGTGAATACTTGCAAGAGCTGCAACAGAGGCACAAATGGAAACATCCTCAAGAAGATATTCAACCAGGAACATTAGTCCTCATAAAAGAAGACAATCTTCCTTCCCTAAAATGGCTGATGGGAAGAATTTTGAGAACAATACCTGGAATGGACAAACTTACTCGTGTAGTTAACATCAAAACAGCCACAGGGGAAATAAAATGTTCAATCGCTAAGATCTGTCCACTTCCAGTCGAAGTTCAATCAAACAAAACGACTTCCGCGAACCTGCTTGAGGTACACACCTCAGCCGAAGTTACGAGCAGCCCTCGGACTTATCTCAGGAGGACCAGAGTTACTCACCCACTTAAAGGACGATTCTTACCAATACAAAAGAAACCTGAGAGCCTCGAATCTATCGGGAAACGAAGTTATCCGAACCCAACATCAGTGCCAGCCCAGAAGGTCAAAATAAACCCAATAAAAACAATCTTGATGGGCTTATTGCTACTCCTAGGCACTGCAGTTGCACAAGGCACAGAACCAAACGCATTTGACGTTCAACACTTTGACGATAATGCAGGATTATATTTTGAAGACATTGGCGAAGTTAACCTCATCACTGACGAATGGAGACTGTTCATACACTTCAATATAAGCAATTATTGGCTGACAAATTCATTATCCAGACAGCTTTTGTGATGCAGTAATTAACCACCTTGAAAGGCGCCTTGTTGAGTCCCAAAATTTAAACATGATTCTAATGCAAAGAAATGGAATATCTGACAGAAAAAGAAGATCTTTCGATTTCGTTGGTACTATCGCCAATAAATTATTTGGTGTTCTTGACCAAGAATACGCTAAATACATAGAAGACAATATTCAGATGGCATACAACAATGAAAAACATCTTCTGGATCTAAGTAAAAACCAAACATCTATTATTGATTCCACATATAATATCCTGAACAAATCGTTATCTTCTATAAAGGAACAATTCAAAGTTGTCAACAAACAACTTACCACAGTTTACGATTCTATAAATAATCTTAATCAAACCTTCCAGAGGGCTCATATTTTTAATGTTGTCACCATATACGTGGCTCAAATACTGGATAATTTTCAACGAACGCAAACAGCAATTCTCGAAGCCATATCAGACATTCATCAAGGAAAAATAAACGCTCTATTTCTTTCACGATCGCAACTACTCAAGGAACTGGAAAAAATTCGTAAGGCCATCCCAAATACCTTAACACTGCCAGGGTATGACGATTATAACCTACCTAAGCTATACGAGCTTCTACGAGTTAAAGCACGAGTAACTCCTACTTTTATTATATTCCTGGTCAAATTGCCATTACTAATCACTCAAATGTTTCAACTATTCAAAATTACACCATTGCCAGTTCAGCGAAATGAATCATTTGTATTCATACAACCATCCACATCATTTTTGGCCATAACCCCGTACAGAGATCAACACTTCGCAATATCGCAGTCCGAGTACTATAATTGTATACATACCGATGACCGAAAATATCTATGCAAACAGCAACATCCAATTTTTAATCCGCACTCGATCGAGAATCAATGCGAAGTTTACATGCTCAACCACAAGAAACAACTATCAACATATTGCATACTGAAGTCGACCAATACTGGCAAAATATGGATTCAACTTCATAATCCTAATCACTGGATATTTGCATTTCCTGAAGAAGAAATACTTTCTATAATATGTGAATCTAAAATTTTAACCACAAAACTACAAGGCGTGGGACTTCTAAAATTGGCTTCAAACTGTGTCATCAAACAGTCCACTATGACCATCAACGCTCACAGTTATTACACATCCAAGTCAGCAGAAGCCTTTCTACCAACGTTGAACTTAAGTCAGCTCATGGAACAAGTCCATTCAGCATTACCCAAGGAAGCTGCTTTGGACCAAAAACCTATTATCATACGCGGAGACGACGACTTAACATTGCTGAACAAACAAATTACATACCAGAAAACTCAAGAAACATTGCCAAACGATAACTCTCACCATGATGTTCATCAATATGTCGTTGGATACATCGCACTTCTTGCCATCCTGATCGTGATTACGCTGGTACTACTTAAACAAAGGACTCTGAACGCCCGATCCTCTCACAACATAGAATTTGAGCTCACGGATCTCAAAGCCGGGAAGAATGTTTAAATTACCGCAAAATAATAGTTTGTGCACCCTATGCATTTTTTGAATACCCTATACGCAATCCACTATCCATTCCAATTCCCATTCCCACGATTACATTAGACATACATACCGTAAGAGTAGAATATGAATATTGTTTTACGCAGCACTCGATGTAGGTACTTTCAGATCCTATTACAATTTGGTCCCCATAAAATAAACTGATGACAATGTATTATTTAGTGTGTAAATTAAGTATAAATAGGCATAATCATTTAGAAATAAATCACTTGTTATTCCAAAGTCAACCATCGTGTATATTCTTTATTGCTATCCCCCATCCGAGGTAAGAAGCTTTAAGAGAACTACACAAGTCGAAATCAAAAGAGGTTTCGACTATAAACAAATGTATTCCCACCGATCAGGTACCCGGTACTAGTTAGCCGGCTGCCATTTATGTGTGAAACGGACCTAAGGATACCTATAATGGTAAATCTGTTAACATTACATTGTTGTCAAATACTACTATTTGGGTACAAAATTCTTTGAGAGCTAGGCTAAAAGCTATATGCCAGCCACCAACCCACTCATCCAATAAGGTTTGAGTAGCAGAGTCGATTTCAAGGCCGCGTATGACAGCATCTATAGAGACGAGCTATATAGCGCAATGTCTAGTTTTGGCATCCCTGCCAAACTTGTCAGTCTGTGCAGGATGACGATGGAAAACTCACGCTGTTCCGTCAAGGTCGGCAGAGACCTCACCGACCCCTTTGATGTCAAAAAAGGATTTAGACAAGGCGATGCGCTGTCATGCGACTTCTTTAACATCATACTTGAGAGAATTGTGCAGAACTCTCGCGCCAACACCAGAGGTACAATCTTTCAAAAGTCCGTTCAACTACTTGCATACGCAGACGACATTGACATAATCGGTAAAACAAAGCGTGATGTCAGTGAAGCCTTCGTGAGTATTGGGACGGAAGCGGCGAACATGGGTTTAGCAGTCAATGAGGGCAAAACCAAGTATATGCTGTCATCAAGAAAAGACACCCAACACCGACGTCTTAGGGACTTTGTCTACCTGGGTTCCGCTATCAATTCAGACAATGACACCAGCGCTGAAATCAAACAAAGGATAACTCTTGCCAATCGCTGTTTCTTTGGGCTAAGAAGGCAATTGAGTATCAAAGCCCTCTCCCGAGCAACTAAAGTGTCCATGTATAAGACCCTCATCATCCCAGTCCTGCTTTACGGTGCAGAAGCATGGACCCTGTCAAAGGCGGATGAAAACACTTTAGGCTGCTTCGAGAAGAAAATTCTTCGGACGATTTACGGTCCCGTCTGCATAGACGGAGAGTGGAGGAGGAGATATAACATCGAACTGTACGGGCTGTACAGCGATACCGACCTAGCCAAAAGAGTCAAAACACAACGTCTACGATGGCTGGTCATCTAGAGCGGATAGACACCAACGCCCCGGTCCGGAAAATCTTCGAATCCACACCGCAGGGACGACGCGGTAGAGGAGCACCGAGACTCAGGTGGCGCACGCAAGTGGAAGGGGACCTCAGCCAACTTCGCGTGCGAAACTGGAGACGGCTAGCTAGGGACAGAACTGGCTGGCGAAACTTGTTGGCTGAGGCCCAGGTCCACCCCGGACTGTAGCGCCACCTTAAGTAAGTAAGCAGAGGCGATGATTTAAACATGGCGACAACCAATGGGAATCAATCCAAATAAATTTTTTTTTGCCGATGCATTATGCCGATGATTATGCCTTGGCTCTGTCAACAATGCACCACGAGTGGAAGATACACATGACTCTAGCCCTCAAGATTCTTCAGATTTGAAAGACGAAGCGATGCAATAAAAGTTTCGAAGAATATCCGTTTCAATCTTAAATATTTTTAAGATTGTAAAGATTTAAGATCTTACAAATTGTCCTTATCCCCCTCTGTATCTCCTCAGGTATTCGCCCCAGCGAGTTTTATCTTATTGTCAGAAAATTTTGTTAAGTTAGTTTGTAAATTTTGTTTACTAAGTAGTTGACAATTTTTCGCTATGAGCTCTAGTTTTCGAGATCTTTGCCAATAATTGAAAAAGGATCTTTTGATGCCCCCACGCACCAGTACTTTCGGTATCTTATTAAGGACAACTTTCTCTACTACTATGCCAAAAATTGCTTGTACAGGAATTATATCCCCTTATTGCTTTGTTGCCTGGACTAAACACCGAGTTTTGTTTGACAGCTCGGTGCTCAAAAGACCACGTATATTGCATACTGAGCTTACTTTATGATTATAATATTGTAACATACTTTTTGAGGTTCAAGGTGCAATTCCACAAGAGGCAGATTACTGTAAAAAAACAGTATGAAACGTGGGGTGGACTTTTTCTCCACGGGAAAGTCAACATTTTGGCCAACTGACAAGAATAAAAAGCCTGACCTTGTTGACTTCTTGATCGCTAAAGGGTACCCCAAATACCTTACGCGAGTCGAAGAGTGTTATGATCTTCGCTCAGACCACTCAGGAGTAGTCTTGAAGATGAGCGGACAACTTTTTTCGAAAGGAAGGACAGAAGTAAACACTGACGGGCATGTACGCACAACATATCCGCTCAAAATCGAAAAATTGATTCGTGAAAAGAGAAGAGCGCGTAAAAGATGGCAAGGCACCTTCTCTCTAACAAGCTAAAATAGAAATACTCCAAGATTATGAAAATCGTGAGACCACTGAATTCCTTGAGGCTTGTCGGCGGATAGGAACTCGAACTATTCGCTGTGGAAAAGAGTGAAGTCAATCAAGAAACCTATAATGCACTCGGCACCTATAATGCATAAAGAAAGATAATCTCGAATGGGCAAAAGAAGACAAATCGAAAGCGGATTTGTTTGCGGAACACTTGGAAGACACAATCAAGCCGTTGGACGGTCCACCGTTGGCTGACGTTTTAAACAACAAAGCGAAAACTGTTAGCTTTAGAATGGGTCGTATTAATAAAATGAGTGAAGTCGAGTGAACTCATCTTTACTTCAGAAAAATGTATTTCATATGAATAAAGCATATATTTATAAGGCTTAAATTATAAAGCATATATTTATTTATATTTATATTTGAAAGTAAGCTACAATCGGCCGCATCAGATTCGGTCTCTCAAATTCTAGGCATGATTTTAGAAATTTAGAAAAGTTTGAGCAACAGGCGAAACTTAATCAAGTAATATTCAACACATTGAGCGAGCTCGAGTTTAAACCTCGAAAAGCATTTAATAAAAAATCATGAATATGGGAAAGTCAATCAAAATAATTAGATGGAATGCAAACGGCCTTTTTACATAATAACACACACACGTGAAGATCACAGTAATCTTTTCATTTTACCCCTTCGCTTAGAGAAATTGGATTCATTGGCCTTTTGGCAGATACAGACAGCTGAAAATAACTCAAATAGTGTATTGCATATTTCAATAATGAACCCACTCAACTCATTCCTCACTAATGGGTCGAATGGGAAAATATTGAATGGATTCTAATTTGACTTTATGAGTTGATTTCTGTAAGAATGCGAATTTGCAAAATGCATGGATGGCGTTCATTCCAGAAGGCAATGCTTTGCGTATAAGCAAATAATGGAGTGGTGTTGTGGGCATTCTCTGGTGGGTTAGTGTAGTAGTGGGAGAGTGGGCAGTCGTAGAGAGATATTCAGTGTTGTCAGCTATTATTAAGAGTTGTATGGGTTGTGTCGTTATTTATCCTGAGTGATTTAAACACAAGAATGCTTTTCCAAATGAGTCGAAGACTTGGACTATATTGTAATGCCTTGAAGTGATTTTTTGGCTACGGAAGCACTCATTCAACTCATTATATGGACGCTTCGTCCCTGATGTAGACATATGCCTGATTTCGGAAACCCATTTTAAAAAGGGTTCAGTACGCAAAATAAAAGGTTACATTGACTATCACGCGCATCATCCTTCAGAAAATTCGAGAGGTGTATCCTCTCTCTGCATTAAAGACTGCATTAAGCACTCCAAAAACGAAGAAATAGAACTTGACTCTATGCAAATAACCTCAGTCTCAGTAAAATTAAGTCACATAAATTACAACATCGCGACGAGCTATTTTCCTCCGCAGTATCGGCTGGCAGATGAAGATCTTGCTCTGCTCTTTGATTAACTTGGGTCAAACTTTATCACCGGCGGGGACTTTAACGCGAAAAATACTTTTTGGGGCTCACGGTGCAATTCAACAAGAGGCAGAGCCCTCTTTAAAGCAAGTACAAAACGCGGCGTGATCTTCTTATTGACGGGAAAGCCAACATATTGGCCAACCGACAGAAATAAAATACCTGATCTCGTCGACTTCTTTATCGCCAAGGGGGTACATCCTTACCTTACGAACGTAGAAGAACGTAGCGAAAAAGAATAGAGCGCCTAGATTAACTAACAACAACACCGACTGGGACGGCTTTAGATAATACTGCAAAGAAAACACAGCTTTAAATGTACCGCTCAAAACGCCACTTGAAATAGAAGACGAATTAGATATACTCGTGAGAGTTATTCAGAGCGCTGCGTGGAATAACACTCCTTTTCGGAGGTCCGAGTTATCGAACAGCGGAACAATATATCCGCGAGAAATAGAAGAGCTAATATGCGAAAAGAGGAGAGCGCGCAATAGATGGCAACGTTCGCGAGCACCCGCAGATAAGACCATATTGAACCACCTTTCTAACAAACTGAAGCACGAACTTCAAGATTTTAAAAGTCGCGAGACTACTGCTTACCTCGAAAGTTTGACTGCCGATAAAGGTTCGAACTACTCTCTTTGGGAAGCAGTCAAGTCCGTTAAGAAGCCTATAGCACTTTCTGCGCCATTAAGAAAAGCCAACGGCGAATGGGCAAGAGAAGACAAAGAAAAAGCGGATTTATTTGCAGATTACCTAGAAGAAACATTCAAACCGTTTGAAGGGGAATCGTTGGTCGAGGAGCTCTATCCTTATCCGGTACAAGATAATTATAGAATAAAAACCGTGTCATTGGCTGAACTTCGTCAAACGATAAATAATTTGAAAAACAACAAAGCCTCTGGCTACGACTTAATTACTAGCGAAAC
Source organism: Neoascia interrupta (assembly GCA_947623515.1). Classification (NCBI taxonomy): domain Eukaryota; kingdom Metazoa; phylum Arthropoda; class Insecta; order Diptera; family Syrphidae; genus Neoascia; species Neoascia interrupta. The sequence goes on along the minus strand of OX392463.1, from coordinate 80,385,046 downwards.
TCTAAAGGAGCTACCGAAAAAAGCTTTGGTCAAGCTACTCTATATCATTAACGCTTCCATGAGATTTTTTTACGTTCCAAGGCAATGGAAAGTTGCCGAGGTCCTAATGGTTCCGAAACCAGGAAAATGTCCAAACGACAAGAAGTCATACAGACCTATTTCGCTACTGCCGATAGTATCTAAGGTATTCGAGAAACTGTTGCTTAAAAGGTCGCAACCAATCATTGAAGAAAGACGATTGATTCCGGATCACCAATTCGGATTTAGGAAAAAGCATTCAACAATTTACCAGGTCTATCGAATAACAAACGAAATCGAAAAAGCTCTGGTAGCGAAAAAGATATGTACTAGCGCTTTTCTCGACGTATCGCAAGCCTTCGACAAGGTGTGGCACGAAGGCCTGAAGTACAAGTTAAGGCTTAGCTTACCAGAAAAACTCTATAGAATCTTAGAGTCTTACCTTAAAGACAGAATCTTTCGCGTAAGGTACAAAAATGAGTACTCGGAATTCATAGAGATAAATGCCGGCGCCCGCAAGGAAGCGTTCTCGGCCCAATATTATTTTTGCTTTATACAAGAGACATTCCCCACGATGAGGGAACAATTTTAGCTACGTTCGCAGACGACACTGCTATTCTCGATATTGATACGGCAGTTGAATTATCAACAGGGAAACTCCAGCGCGCTTTAGACCAAAAATATGCGACTAGACGAAGAGCTGGCGAGTCGTCCTTAACGAGACTAAGTCAACGCATGTTAACTTTACTTATAAAAAGATAAACAACAAACTTTTAGTCATTAACTCGGTACAAATCCCGTACTCAAATGAAGCGAAATACCTAGGAATGACTCTAGACGCAAAACTTAAATGGAAGCCGCACGTTAAAAAGAAACGCGACGAGCTCGAAATCAAGTTAAGAGAAATGAATTGGCTTATCGGAAGATTTTCGAAACTAAGCATACATAACAAACTGCTTTTGTATAAGCAAGTGCTAAAACCATCTTAGACGTACGATGTACAACTCTGGGGTTGTACTAAACCAAGCAATATATCTATTTTAGAAACTTTTCAAAATAAGACACTCAGAGCAATCGTTAATGCTCCATGGTACATAAGAAATAGCGATCTACACCGAGATCTAGGAATCGCAACCGTGACTGACGAGGTAACAAACTTTGCTCGCAAACTTAGTACTCGTCTTCGCGGACATTGCAACAATGAAATTATCCGAACTTTGTATCAGACAAATCTTACGCTCCGACTATAACGAATGAGACCGTTAGATCTAGCAGCATAAGATGAAACCGCATAAATTGACGGTATTGTAGGTGCCTTCGTTGGAAGGCAGCCTGCCACACGCGATTACTACAGAAGCTTGAACTACTTGTTAAGGAAACTTAGTTGTAGTCTGACGGCAAATGGAGGTTTTTTAGTGAGTAAGAATCTCACACTACTATGAGCACGCGCGGCCGGTCCTCGTAGTGCCTATGAAGGTTTTTCCTGCCCACGGGGAAAAAAAAATGTTTGTACAATTTATATAGAAAAATTTTTAATAAAACAATTTACTTTAAGAAAAACGAAAAATCAAAATAAAGGGTCCGCCATCTAACGTTTTTTTTTTCAACTAGAGCTTATTTTGTGAATGGTTACACATAGCTCATGTCTGATTTGACAGATAATTAGTTTTATCCTTCCGCTTGAACAACGCTGGGAAATATTGCGTCATTCTTTGAAAATCATGGTAATGTTGCAGAATGTGTGCGAAAATTGCGTACGGATATTGGAAGAAGAGGTTAGCTCCGTATGTTCATTATCTTGTGAAAAAAAGTGAAAGAAACTGGCATCCTCATCGATACACCAAAGCGTGAAAAGCCAAAAACGGATTTTGGAAGAAGAGAAGCACCGCCAGCTCCGTATATTCATTATATTGTGAAAAAACTGAAAGAAACTGGCATCCTCATCAATAAACAACCAAAGCGTGAAAGGCCAAAAATAGTGCGTACACCCGCGAAAATTGCTGCTGTGGCAGAAAGTGTGCGTGAAGCGCCATCAACATCAATTCACCGTCGTTCTCAACAATTGTACATTTCGGAGACATCATTGAGACGAATTTTGCATAAAGACCTCAATATGACGCCAGAAAAAGTCCAATTGGTTCAGGAGTTGAAGCCAACTGACCATCCAATGCGTTTTCGCTTCGCTAGAACAAAAGATGCCGATTTTGCCAAAATAAATCATCTTTTAGATGAAGCTCATTTTGATCTTGGCGGGTATGTAAACAAGCAAAATTGTCGCATTTGGGGCACAGAAAACCCGCAGATCGCATTATAAGCCGCGGAGCTGATGTCGTTTGGCTACCTCGGAGCTGCGATTTGACACCGTTGGATTATTATTTGTGGGGTGCCGTAAAAGATAAGTGTTACGCCGACAAGCCAGAGACAATTGACGCTTTAAAGGAAAATATTCGTGAAGCCATTAATGAAACACAGCTGCACACAATCGTAAATGTGCTTAAAAATTGCAGGCTACAGCATGGCCAACCGAGACAGCCATTTGAATGAAATTATTTTCCATTATTAACCGGAAGGATTGTTCTTTCAAATAAAAATTTGAGAAAATATTCAGTAGTTTTTTTATAGAATTTTTTTTAAAAAAAAAAGTGAGTTAGTGCAAGAGTTCGTCTGCCACAAACTTCTATACACCCGACCCTATATACGGTGCAACACCAAATCTTAAATTTTTTTGTCCCGAATTCATATATTATTTGTATAGGCCACGCCCCCAAAAGTGTGACTGGGCTAAAAACTAAAATCAATTAATTGTAATTTCGTTAGAATCATGACAAAATGCGATGAACCAAGCAATATATCTATTTTAGAAACTTTTCAAAATAAGACACTCAGAGCAATCGTTATGCTCCATGGTACATAAGAAATAGCGATCTACACCGAGATCTAGGAATCGCAACCGTGACTGACGAGGTAACAAACTTTGCTCGCAAACTTAGTACTCGTCTTCGCGGACACTGCAACAATGAAATTATCCGAACTTTGGATCAGACAAATCTTACGCGCCGACTACAACGAATGAGACCGTTAGATCTAGCAGCATAAGATGAAACCGCATAAATTGACGGTGTTGTAGGTGCCTTCGTTGGAAGGCAGCCTGCCACAGGCGATTACTACAGAAGCTTGAACTACTTGTTAAGGAAACTTAGTTGTAGTCTGACGGAAAATGGGAGGCTTCTTAGTGAGTAAGAATCTCAAGAATCTCAATCTCCACGGAAGAAAAAAAAATATATATATATATATTTAAAAAAATATACTCCACTCCACTCCACTCGAGATTCTGGGACATTTAAGTCAACTCTCCAAATTTTCATCGCGCGCTCGGAATTTGAATTTTTCATATTTATAAAAATGGAGTGAAGAGCCAAAAACTTGAGGCAGCTATGAAGCTCCCTCAAGGAATTGAAATAGTAACATTTGCGATTTTTAACAGAATAGTTTCGTTTGTTTCGTACCTAAGAATGATTTGATTTGCATAATTTACGCTATTTTTCGCCCATATCACTGGGATGCCCATATCACCATGAAAACTAACTTGCAGTTGCATGAAGCAAAATTAGATTAGTCTTCGATGCGCTTTTTTCTTTTTTTAGTCTGATTCGAAGTGGAATAGTGAAACTCATAACCTTGGCGTCAAAAGTACGACTCATGTCCAATCCAACCAATTCTACCCTATTTATTCCGCAAGCTGAAAAATATACTCAGCTCATTTTTAAGCAAAATTTCGAACTTTGAAGTCATCAAATAGACTTTCAATTTTTTTTTTACTTATTAAACTCATGTGAGGGAAAACAATTATATGTCAATTGAGTGGGCTTGGTGTGGCGGCTGGTGGTAAGAAGAGAACTGCGTGGGTTAAGACTTCTGGAGTTCAAGAAGCCATCAGCGAGAAGAAGAGAGCCTATATTGTGTGGAATCAGGAGGAACTCTTTTTCTCGAGCCCGCTACACTGAGGCGCGAAGGACTTGCAACATGGCGGTCAGAACAGCCGAAGAACAGGCATGGAAAAATTTCGGCGTGAGGTTGGAGCACGATAACAGATCTGCAAGTAAGACATTTTGGCAGACTTTTCTCCGGCTCAGAGGAAGGAAATTGAATATCGTTCAAGGGGATAAATCGAAGGACGGTACACTTTTTTCAAAAAAGAGAACGACGTCTTATGAAGATGGAGCGAGCACTTTTCTGAGCTGCTCAATCCCCACCAGGGCACTGAAGATGGCAATCCCATTGCTGACGAGATTAGGGCGGAGAATAGTCCTAAAGTAGATCAAATTACTGCCGCAATGAAATAGCTAAAAGTGCGTAAGTCTGCTGGAGTTGATGAAATCCAGTCAGAAATGCTCAAGGCAATGGTCGAAGAAGGTGTTAAATGGCTATCATGTGCAATTGAGGTGGCATGGGAGAGCGGTAAAGCACCTAGCGATTGGCAATTAGAAGTATAGTGCCAACTTTCAGAAAAGGGGACAAGAGAGATTGCTCTAACTATAGGGGTATATCTCTCTTAAGTCTCCCGGGAAAAGTATTCGCAAAGGTGTTGGAAGCGCGATCCAGATTACAGAATCGAGCCTTTGTTGCGGGAAGAGCAATGCGGCTTTCGGCCTGGCAGAGGCACAACTGATATGCCAAACTGGTCTACGCGTGTTTTGTGGACTTGGAAAAGGGGTCTTTTTTACGAAAGATGGAAGGAGTGATACTGAGCTGTCCTGTAGGATTGGCCAAGCTGGAGCAATAGTCAAAGTACTGCGTCAGCCGGTCATCCGAAAAGCTGAGTGTTCGCCAACAGTCATCTATGGTCATGAAATTCGGGTAATGACCGAAAGAAATAGATCGCGGCTACAAGCTGCCAAAATGAGATTGCTGAGGTGCGTTACTAGTGTTACTCTTAGGGATAGAGTGAGAAACGTCAGTTTTTGTGGGAATCTTAATGTTCAGCAGCTACTTCTCCGAGTGGAACGATCAATTGTTGGGTTGGACACGTTGGGTTGGACACGTTGTTCGCATGCCCCCCGATAGAATTCCTAGACATGTTATGTTAGCTGAGATGCGAGCGCGTTGCCCGCCTGGTAGGCCAAGAAACAGGTTTTGGGATTAGGTAAAGAACATCTCCGAGACCCGTCTGGGAATCGCGCCTGTGCCTCTTGATTTGGTGGTGGAGGATCGGGAACGATGGAGGGATCGTTTAGCCGCCCTCGCTCCGCGACCCTTATAAGGATAAGCTTACTTACTTACTTAAGGTGGCGCTACAGCCCGGGGTGGACCTGGCCCTCAGCCAACAAGCTTCGCAAGCCAGCTCTGCCTCTAGCTAGCCGTCTCCAGTTTCGCACGCGAAGTTGGCTGAGGTCCCCTTCCACTTGCGTGCGCCACCTGAGTCTCGGTGCTCCTGTAGCGCGCCGTCCCTGCGGTGTGGACTCGAAGATTTTCCGGGCCGGGGACGTATCCATCGTAGACGTTGTGTTTTGACTCTTTTGGTCGGTGTCGCTATACAGCCCGTACAGTTCGATGTTTTATTTTCTCCTCCATTCTCCGTCTCGAAGCAGCCAAAAGTGTTTTCATCCGCCTTTGAGAGGGTCAACGCTTTTGCACCGTAAAGCAGGACTGGAATGATGAGGGTCTTATACATGGACACTTTTGTTGCTCGAGAGAGGGCTTTGCTACTCAATTGCCTTCTGATCCCAAAGAAACAGCGATTGGCAATCTATGGTGTGCCCAAGACGTCGGTGCTGGGTGTCTTTTCTTGATGACATCATATGCTTGGTTTTGCCCTCGTTGACTGCTAAACCCATATTCGCCGCTTCCATCCCAATACTCACGAAGGCTTCACTGACATTACGATTTGTTCTACCGATTATGTCAATGTCGTCTGCATATGCGATTAGTTGAACGGACTTTTGAAAGATTGTACCTCTGGTGTTGGCACGAGAGTACTGCATAATTCTCTCAAGTATGATGTTAAAGAAGTCGCATGACAGCGCATCGGCTTGTCTAAATCCTTTTTTGACATCAAAGGGGGTCGGTGAGTTTTTGCCGACCTTGACGGAACAGCGTGAATTTTCCATCGTCATCCTGCACAGACTGACGAGTTTGGCAGGGATGCCAAAACTAGACATTGCGCTATATAGCTCGTCTCTATAGATGCTGTCATACGCGCCCTTTAAATCGATGAAGAGGTGGTGTGTATCGGTTTGGAATTCCTGGGTTTTCTTCAAGATCTGCCGTAGTAAGAATATTTGATCGATGGTGGACTTTCCTGGCCTAACGCCAGACTGATATGTGCCTATCAGATTGTTGACAAACGGCTTCAGGCGTTAACACAGAACAGCAGAAAAGATCTCATATACGATGTTAAGAAGACTGATGCCTCTGTAGTTGGCACAACTCAGAGGGTCTCCTTTCTTCAGTATCGGAAGTTCACCGAAAATGTTGACGATGAAGCATATATAACAAACTGCTCTTGTACAGGTGCTAAAGCCCTCGTGGACATACGGAATACAACTTTTGGGTTGTACCAAGCGGAACAACATGTACATGTTGCAAACTTTCCAAAACAAGTCACTTAGAGCAATTGTGAATGCTCCATGGTATATTAGGAATAGTGATATTCACAGATATTTAGGAATAGCTACTGTAAGCGAAGAAGTAAGAAACTTTGCCCGAAAGCTAAGGGCTAGTCTTCATGTTCATTGCAGCAATGAAATGATCCGTACTCTTAACGAGACAAACAACGGTTGACGACTACAAAGAACAAGACCCTTCGACCTAGCGATGTAGGGTTGAACTACGCACCTACTTAAACCGTCAGTTAGTCCGCACTAACTGACGGTTTAAGTAGGTGCATTCATTGAAGAGCAACCTACTCAACGCGATAAAAGCACTACGGAAGCGTGAACTACTTATTAAGTTAACTTAGTTGTAGTCAAGAAGAATGTGACATGTTTATAGTGTCGCTCATAAATGGGTTGTTTTTTAGCACGGAAATTATAAGCAATACAGGCTACTTCGGTATTCTATACCTGCTGTAGTGGTGCATATTTGTATCTTTAGTAGATTTGGAGTTTAAGCCCCCGTCCATCCTAGTATTTAAACGAAAAAAAACCTTTATGATTATGATTTTAATCATAAAGTGTTTATGACTATTACGTTTTAAATCTAGGGTGGTAGTCTCTTCAAAGTGCTAAAAAGTGGTAGAAATACCACTAAAGTGGTAACAGTCCTATCACTGACTGCGGCCTATCTAGCACAAAACAAGTTAGTATCAACTTTTTCAGTATCATTTATTTCAGTTAACTGCAGGATCGTTTATTTTAGTGAATAGTCCGCTTAGTAACTAACATGATTTTAAGACGAGGGAAATGTTGATTCTCGCTTTATTTCTAAAAAAAATCAAGGCCAGTGATTATTTGTATGTAATCTAGATACGATGTAAGCCTGGCGTAACCTGACGGATATCCTTCGGTGCAAGCATCCTCCGCCACAAATGAATTAATTCCAATCTGTACATAACTTCCGTTTGCATCGAGAGTAATAAGGGGTCCACCGGAGTCTCCGCTACATATACTTTGTTTCCCTTCATTCGCTCCTCTGGCACAAATAGTGGAACTAATTACTATTTCACCTCCGAACACAGCCTCACATTGCTCATTGTCAATGATGACGACCGTAGCGCTTAGAAGATCATTCGAAAATTCGAGATTTTCATCGTCTGTGTATCCGAAACCAGCAATGATAGCAGTCTTTCCCAAAAAGTTGTTCGACAACGAAGACGACACTAAGTTAATTGGCTGAATAAATTTTGAGATAGTCAGAGATTCGGGCAACAGAATAAGTGACACGTCATTGTTTAAATTTGTTGGATTATACTGTGGGTGAATGTGTAGATCGCTTGATATCATCGATTCACTGAATGCATTTAAATTAATGGTTCCGAAGATAAGGAAAATCGAATTCAATCCATATGTACAGTGGGCTGCTGTTAGTACCCACTCAAGGCTGATGAGAGATCCACCACAGTGAAGCGAATCGGAAATATCTTTTTTAAGAATCACTTGCCACGGAAGCGCACCCAAAGGAACCAGGGTGCCATCAATAATTCTGCCTTTCTATAACGGTTTATTTTCAGTTAAAATGATTAGTAGATTATTGCATAATGTTTACGAGAAGTTCCGCATGATTAATGCTCAATAGAAGCAATAGTTCAGTTAAAATAAAAAACTGCTTTTTCATTTTCTTATAAGTTCTAAGTAAGGACGTCAACCGTTAACTAAACTTCGTGTTGCTTTGTGTTTTTACTTTTACTTATTGATAAGAAGATAAGATTTTTTCTTAGTGCTGTGATAGCAGATGTAATCTATGAGCATTGATTTACGCGTGAACTAATCAGTTTTGAGATAATTGATTTTCTGCAGTCCAGTTATTATTTTTAACTTTTAATACATATAATTCAACGTATTCGGTGATTTTTATACCTACTCGTGTTCGAGTGGTCTAAAATTGAAATAGCTTTACACGTTGGCAATACATTTTCAAAACTTAAACTTTTCTTGTTGATATGTTTTGAAATGTTCAAATGAAACACGTCGCGCTTATCAAAGCGTTTTGAAATTTTTAAAAGCTATATCACAAAGCTGCGTTTTCATTTGCTTCACACCGTTATGTTCTCTTTGCTTTACAACCGCGTTGAAAATGCACCATTCGATAATCGTATGAAAACCATAGGTAATACGAACAAAGTAACAAAAACACAAACAACTGCAGTAGCCAACAGTTCTAGCTCCACAGAAACGTCAAAACGCACGCAAAAATCAATCGTGTTGAATTATTTTGCTACATTAAAACTTTCTTGCATAAAAAACGGTAACGACGCACGGACGGTCGAAGCAATGTTGTGGTAGCTCCCATTCAATTCATGTTTTATTTAGACATTTGTGATAATAAGTGCATTCAACATTTGTTTTAAGCCTTGGTCTATACACAGGGGCTGACTTTTTTACAGGTACATATAGTAGCCGAAATAAGTATAAAGCAAATGTGTTTTTTACATTATTTTCGTGTAACTGTAGTCACGATTTTCCCTTAACACATTCTTTACTATTTTTACTGTTATTGGAAGATCTTACTTCCGATTTATCAGATCGGTTCGCAGCTTATTTCGCCTTGCTTCGTAAGAAACAGCATGTTAGTTGTCAAAGGTTGAACGACGTGGTCGGTCAGAACTTCTAGAAGTCGCAAAATTTTCACCAATTTTCTTTTTCAAATATAGACAACGGAAACAGATTACCTTATATTCATTACAATTGAACGGTTTGATACGCTGTGCTCTTTGTGTTTTGGAAAAATTGACCTTTTCTTTTTGTATCCAATGAGTTCCGCGAGGAATTGCTTAGTAAGCAATTTTTTACCATCTTTTTAAGTAACGATTTGCTCAGGTTACCTTGAAAAATTCGGGTAGGGGTTCGAATATACCCGAGGTAAGGCATGCCTGTCGTAAGAGGCGACTAAAATCCACCCCCCGTATGCCGAGCGCATAGCGCATACAAACATACAAAAATGGACGAGACAGAAGATAATCACCCCAATTACGCAAGTCGTGTACAAAAAGTCACCTCGACTCGTACTCGTATCGTAGTTGCTTTGCTATTATGCAAGTCGTATGCATTAAATACGACTCCGTCACAGATGCAGTCGGGTGTAACGCGTTTCATCGCACTTCAAATGCACAAGTAGCGTCAAAATTTCAGATGAAAATAATCAAAGCAAGAAATCATATTGAAAACGCCTACATTCAATGTAGGAACTCTATTTCTCGGCCCGGTACACTGAGGCGCGAAGAACGTCCAATATAGAGGTAAGAACAGCCAAAGAACAGGCATGGGAAAAGTTCGGCGAGAGCTTGGAGCACGATTACAGATCTGCAAACAAGGCATTTTGGCAGACTATTCGCCGGCTCAGAGGAAGGAAGTTGAATATCGTTCAAGGGGTTAAATCCAAAGACGGTATACTTCTTTTAAATGAGAACGGCGTTTTACGCAGATGGAGCGAGTACTTTTCGGAGCTGATCAATCTCCTACAGGGCACTGAAGATGGCAATGCCATTGCTGACGAGATTAGGGCGGAGAATAGTTCTACAGTAGATGAAGTCACTGCCGCGATCATATCGCTTAAAGTTGGTAAGTCTGCCGTGGTTGATGAAATTCAGCCAGAAATACTCAAGGCAATGGGTGAGGCCTGGCAGAGGCACAAGCGACTAGCTTTTTACCCTGAAGATTATTCTTGACAAGGCCTGGGAATATGCCAAACCGGTCTACGCGTGTTTTGTAGACTTCGAAAAGGCCTATGACCGGGTTCCTCGGGATAAACTCTGGAGAGTTATGCAGGACTATGCACTGAGTGGGCCTCTTCTGAGAGCCATTCAGTCTTTGTATGGGCACTGCAGAAGCTGTGTTCAGCTAAATGGCGTCAAATCCCAACATTTTGATGTGTGCGTTGAACTTCGTCAGGGCTGTGTTCTATCGCCTCTCCTTTTCATAACACATGTATATGGACTGGATGGTGAACCGCAGTCTTGGTGAGGAATCTTTCGAAATAGCTGGCGTCAGGATAAGCCACCTGTTTTCGCATCGCCCGAGGCCAATGTGGCAATGCTGGTATGAAGGTAAACGTAAGCACATCCGAAGTGATAATTGTTTTCTGAGCTCCTGTGCAGTGCACCGTGCACATTAATGGAGTCCCATAGAAACAGGTAAAGAAGTTGAAGTATCTAGGGGTCTTTTTCACGAAAGATGGGAGAAGTGATACTGAGTTATCCTGTAGGATTGGCCAAGCTGGAGCAATAGTAAAAGAACTGCGCCAGCCGTTCATCGCGGTACAAGCTGCTGAAACGAGATTTCCGAGGTGCGTTGCTGGTGTTTAGGTATAGAGTGAGAAACGTCAGTATTCATAGGAATCATATGGTGTTGAGCAGCTGCTACTCCGAGTGGAACGATCAATTTTTCGATGGGGTGGACATGTTGTTCGCATGCTCCCCGACAGACTTCCTAGACAGGTTATGTTAGCCGAGATGCAAGCACGTCGCCCGCCTGGTAGGCCAAGAAACAGGTGATGGGATCAGGTAAAGAACATCTCCTAGACCCGTCTGGGGATCGCGCCTGTGTCTCTTGAGTTGGTGGCGGAGGACCATTTAGCCGCCCTCGCTCCGCGACCCCTATTCGGAAACCGCACGCGATGGTATGCGTTTGATATGAAACTCATAATCATAATTATAATCATTCATAATCAAAATCATAATCATAATCATTATCATAATCATAATCATAATCATAATCATAATCATAATCATAATCATAATCATAATCATAATCATAATCATAATCATAATCATAATCATAATCATAATCATAATCATAATCATAATCATAATCATAATCATAATCATAATCATAATCATAATCATAATCATAATCATAATCATAATCATAATCATAATCATAATCATAATCATAATCATAATCATAATCATAATCATAATCATAATCATAATCATAATCATAATCATAATCATAATCATAATCATAATCATAATCATAATCATAATCATAATCATAATCATAGTCATAATCATAATCACAATCATAATCATAATCATAATAATAATCATTATCATTATCATTCCCCCTGCAAGGTCGGGGTTAGAATAGCCTTGAGGTAAGGTGTGCCTGTCGTAAGAGCCGACTAAAATCCACCGGAAGAAGTATTCTTTAATGTTTCAGCGGATGCTGTCGATGCTGCTCCATTTGGGGCAACTTTTGCGGTAAGGTTTTAACTCATAGATGAATCTGAAGGTTAAATTAATATCCAGAAGCATCTGTCACACATTGTGCGGCTCACTGGTCGGCGTCCGTCTCCAAAGGGGCGGCTGTATTTAAACATGAAAATAGAAGTGACTTAGCTATTTCTCATAAAAACGACAAGTTAAAAAAAATGGCAATGAACAAAACGAAAGATTTGATTACCCCAGGTGGCAGCTCGGCTATGCTGGAAAATCCACCCTCTTCGGAGGTAGGCTCTACGGATTCTGGGGAGAGCCTTTTATTGCTTATAAATCTTTTTGAGAAAAGGACAAAACTAAATCGATCGCCACCTAGATTGAACATATCCGGAAAAAGCAGTCCACCGGTAAACCAGGACTCAGTGAAAATTAAGAGCTTAGAAAAGTAGAATAATGAACTCCGAGCAAAGCTTACTGAAATGGAGCGACTCTTCCACGATCTAAAAATGGAAGTTGACTCTCTGCGAAAAGAAAACGAGGATATTAAAAATACTCGTTTATCGAAAGACTGTGAAGTACCCAAAGAGTGTGTAACACCGAACCGACCAGCAGTCGAATACTTCACGGACGAGGACGAACTTGCACTTGAGACCGATTCAGTTTTAAGGAAAAGGTCCAGCAAGAAGCGTAAGGCGAATTCCTCTCCCGAAGTAATACAAAAAGCCCTCTGGCTCAAACAAGGCCAAACCAGAAGCGAAATTTCGTTGGGATAGCAGACTTCGGGAGATTGCGCAACCTTCTAGCAAACACGATGAGAACAGAAAACTGTAAGCTTACTTCGCACCGAAATAACGTGTGGAAAGTAAATGTTGACAACGAAATAAGTACGAAAAACCACTGCGAGTCATTGTAAGGGGGCTCCACCCATCATGCACAAAAGAAGACGTTGTAAAAGACGTAAAAACTAAAGGCCTTAAAATTATTGATGCCGTCAATATCATTAAAAAGGAAAAGCAACGCACAGAAGGAGAAAGAGACACTGTGATCAGACGCGGCCTTTTACTTTATATGCTCTCCTTTGAAAGAACTGAGAGCGTAAACGATATTTATAAAATGAAAATGATACTCAAAATCAGGGTTAAAATCGAACCCATTCGAAAGGGCAATAGACTGATACCACAGTGTAAGGGATGCCAAGAATTCAAACACACAAGTGCCTACAAGTGCCTACACAAGTGCCTACTGCCAAAAAGAACCACGTTGCGTGAAATGTGCCAGAAAACACCTCTCAACAGAGTGCAAAGTTGACATAAAGGCTTCAGCAGTCAATCTCCATGCGCCAATCGCCACGGAAACCACCCCGTAAACTATCGAGGATGCGAAGTAGCCATAGAGCTGCAAAAGGGACGAGAACCTCTTAAGGAAAATACTCGAGGTCAGAATCCAAGCCTAGGACGTCCAAAAACTGCTGAAACTCCTAAGCCAAAGACTCCAAAGACGCCAAGGCCGATCAAAAGTGCGAGATTGGCAAGGGAGGCGTCGATAAAAGGCGTAAAAGCTCCACAAAAGAGCGGCGCCAGTTCAAGTGCAGCGGAGAAACCGCCACTGGTCGGACCTAAATCATACGTACAGGTTGCTGCAAACGAAAACAAGGCAAGATCGCCCACAACAGATGCAGTGTCTCAGATCCTCGCTGTAATCTTGGAGAAACTTGAGGATCAGACTAAAATCAACAAACTTTAACTGAGCAAGCTCGAGATTAAGCCTCGAAAAATTACAAGAGAACATGAATATGAAACAGTTATTTAAAATACTAACATGGAATGCAAATGGTTTTCTGAATAAAATAGACGAACTAGAAGTATTTCTACGGAAAAATAATATTGACATTTGCATGATTACGGAAACTCACCTTAAAAACGGGTCTAGACCCAAGCTTAAAGGTTACAATGACTATCACGCACATCACCCTTCGCAAAATTGGAGAGGAGGTTCCTCCCTCTACGTTAAGAACTGCATAAAGCACTTAAAGAACACAGAAGTTGAGCTAGACTCTATGCAGATCAGTTCAGTTTCTGTATAAATTGACTGCCTAGATTACAACATTGCATCCTGTTATTTCCCGCCAGGATATAGACTGGTGGAAGACGATCTTGATCGTATGTATGACTTCATTGGGTCCAATTTTATCATTGGGGGTGACCTTAACGCGAAGCATACTTTTTGGGGTTCACGATGCAATTCAACAAGAGGCAGATTGCTGTACAAAAACAGTATGAAGCGCGGGTCGAACTTTTTCTCCACGGGAAAGCCAACTTATTGGCCAACCGATAGGAATAAAAAGCCTGACCTTGTCGACTTTTTCATCGCTAAAAAGTACCCCAAATACCTTACGCGAATCGAAGAGTGTTATGATCTTTGCTCAGACCACTCAGGAGTAATTTTGAAGATGGGTGGAAGACTGGCGAAAATAGAAAGAGCTCCTAGATTAGCTAGCAAAAACTTGAACTGGGACGCCTTCAGAAAGAACTGTAAGGAGGGTGTTGGCTTGAATGTGCCATTGAAAACTCCTTTCGAGTTAGAAACCGCAGTTGACCAATTCAGAGCGCTGCTTGGAACCACACTTCGTCCCAAAAGAACGCAGTTAGCACCGACTAGCATGTACGTGCAACATATCCGCTCGAAATCGAAGAATTGACTCTTGAAAAGAGAAGAGCGCGTAGAAGATGGCAAGGTACGAGGGCTCCCCCAGACAAAACCCTCTTGAACCACCTCTCTAACAAACTGAAAGGAAAGTTGCAAGATTTTAAAAATCGTGAGACCACTGAATACCTTGATGGCTTGTCGTCGGATAGGAGCTTAAACTACTCGCTGTGGAAAGCAGTTAAGTCTATCAAGAAACCTATAATCCACTCGGCACCAATAAAAAAGCTAACGGCGAATGGGCAAGAGAAGACAAAGGGAAAGCGAATTTGTTTGCTGAACATTTAGAAGAAACATTCAAGCCTTTCGACGGTCCGCCGTTGGCTGACGTTCAAAACAACAACGCGGAACCTGATAGCTTTAGAATGAAAAAAGTTTCGTTAGTTGAACTCCGACAGACAATAAGCAAACTAAAAAATAATAAGGTCCCGGGTTACGACCTGATCACTGGCGAAATATTGAAAGAACTACCAAAAAAGGCACTAGTCAAGCTACTTTATATGATAAACGCTTCTCTTAGACTTTTATACGTTCCAAGGCAATGGCAAGTTGCTGAAGTCATTACGGTTCCAAAACCGGGGAAATGTGCAAATGATAAAAAATCTTATAGGCCCATATCGCTTCTGCCGATAATATCGAAAGTATTCGAGAAACTTCTGCTGAAGCTATTGCAACCAATAATTGTAAAAAAACGCTTGATCCCGGATCATCAATTCGGTTTCAGACCTAACCATTCCGCAATAGATCAAGTCTACAGAATAACGCATGAAATTGAAAAAGCCTTAGATGGGAAAAAAATATATTCAAGTGCTTTCCTCGACGTATCGCAAGCCTTCGACAAGGTATGGCACGAAGGCTTGAAATATAAGCTACGGCAAAACTTGCCGGAAGACATGTTTAAAATATTGAAAAACTATCTTGAAGGAAGACTCTTTCGTGTTAGTTGTTGTAGTGAATACTCGAGTTTCAAACAAATTCGTGCTGGCGTACCTCAGGGAAGCGTCCTCGGTCCGAGAGAGAGGTAGACGCCATCTAGAGATACAAGAGACATACCTCTAGATGGCGAGACAGTCGTGGCCACGTTTGCGGACGATACGGGCATCCTGGCAACAGGCGAATCAGTCGAGTCATCAACGAGAAACCTCCAACGAGCATTGGACAGAATTTGTGTCTGAACGAAGACTTGGCGAATCGCTCTTAACGAGAACAAGTCTACGCATGTGAATTTCACTTACAGAAGGGTTAACAATGTACCTCTGTTCATAAATTCTGCACAAATACCTTATGCAAATGAAACGAAATATCTAGGGATGACACTGGACGCTAAACTAAGGTGGAAACCACACTTAGTTAAGTGTGGTTTCCACTTTATTTTTAAGCATATGCTTAAGCATATATAACAAACTGCTCTTGTACAGGCAGGTGTTAAAGCCGTCCTGGACATACGGTATACAACATTGGGGTTGTACCAAGCCGAGCAACATGTCCATGAGATTTAGGAATAGCTACCGTGAGCGAAGAAGTAACAAACTTTGCTCGAAAGCTAAATGCTCGCCTTTATGTTCATTGCAACAATGCGATGATCCGTACTCTCAACGAGACTCTTAACGATTTCAACAACGAGTGACTTCTACAAAGAACAAGACCCTTCGATCTAGAGACGTAGGGTGAAGCCGCACGAATGAACGGCTAAGTAGGTGCATTCACTGGATAGCAACCTACCCAATGCGATTAACACTACGGAAGCGTAAACTTCTTATTAAAATAACTTAGTTGTAGTCAAGAAGTATTATGAGAGAGCGAAAATTTACTACTACGAAGTGCGTTCTGGCAGTTTCATAGTGTCTCTCATAAATGGGTGGTTTTAGCACGTGGAAATCGGGCATAACCAATATCGGCTACTTCGGTATTATATACCTGCTATAGTGGGCGTATTAGTATCTTTGAAAGATTTTGGGGTCTTAGCCTCCGTCCACACTAGTATTCAAAAAAAAAAATTATGTTTATGATTATGATTATGATTCTGATTATGATTATGATTATGATTATGATTATGATTATGATTATGATTATGATTATGATTATGATTATGATTATGATTATGATTATGATTATGATTATGATTATGATTATGATTATGATTATGATTATGATTATGATTATGATTATGATTATGATTATGATTATGATTATAATTATGATTATGATTATGATTATGACTGTGACTATTATTATGATTATGATTATGATCATCATTATGATTATGATTATGATTATGATTATGATTATGATTATGATTATGATTATGATTATGATTATGATTATGATTATGATAATGATAATGATTATGATTATGATTATGATTATGACTGTGACTATTATTATGATTATGATTATGATTATCATTATGATTATGATTATAATTATGATTATGATTATGATTAAGATTATGATTATGATTATGATTATGATTATGATTATGATTATGATTATGATTATGATTATGATTATGATTATGATTATGATTATGATTATGATTATGATTATGATTATGATTATGATTATGATTATGATTATGATTATGATTATGATTATGATTATGATTATGATTATGATTATGATTATGATTATGATTACGATTATGATTATCATTATGATTATGATTATGATAATACTTATGATCATGATAATCATTATGATTATGATTATGATTATGATTATGATTATGATTATGATTATGATTATGATTATGATTATGATTATGATTATGATTATGATTATGATTATGATTATGATTATGATTATGATTATGATTATGATTATGATTATGATTATGATTATGATTATGATTATGATTATGATTATGATTATGATTATGATTATGATTATGATTATGATTATGATTATGATTATGATTATGATTTTGATTATGATTATGATTATGATTATGATTATGATTATGATTATGATTATGATTATGATTATGATTATGATTATGATTATGATTATGATTATGATTATGATTATGATTGTGATTATGATTATGATTATGATTATGATTATGATTATGACTATGATTAAGATTATAATTATGATTATGATTATGATTATGATTATGATTATGATTATCATTATGGCTATGATTATGATTATGATTATGACTATTATCATGATTATGATTATGATTATGATCATGATTATGATTATGATTATGATTATGATTATGATTATGATTATGATTATGATTATGATTATGATTATGATTATGATTATGATTATGATTATGATTATGATTATGATTATGATTATGATTATGATTATGATTATGATTATGAATATGATTATGATAATGGTAATGGTAATGATAATGATTATGATTATGATTATGAATATGATTATGATAATGGTAATGATAATGATAATGATAATGATAATGATAATGATAATGATAATGATAATGATAATGATAATGATAATGATAATGATAATGATAATGATAATGATAATGATAATGATAATGATAATGATAATGATAATGATAATGATAATGATAATGATAATGATAATGATAATGATAATGATAATGATAATGATAATGATAATGATAATGATAATGATAATGATAATGATAATGATAATGATAATGATAATGATAATGATAATGATAATGATAATGATAATGATAATGATAATGATAATGATAATGATAATGATAATGATAATGATAATGATAATGATAATGATAATGATAATGATAATGATAATGATAATGATAATGATAATGATAATGATAATGATAATGATAATGATAATGATAATGATAATGATAATGATAATGATAATGATAATGATAATGATAATGATAATGATAATGATAATGATAATGATAATGATAATGATAATGATAATGATAATGATAATGATAATGATAATGATAATGATAATGATAATGATAATGATAATGATAATGATAATGATAATGATAATGATAATGATAATGATAATGATAATGATAATGATAATGATAATGATAATGATAATGATAATGATAATGATAATGATAATGATAATGATAATGATAATGATAATGATAATGATAATGATAATGATAATGATAATGATAATGATAATGATAATGATAATGATAATGATAATGATAATGATAATGATAATGATAATGATAATGATAATGATAATGATAATGATAATGATAATGATAATGATAATGATAATGATAATGATAATGATAATGATAATGATAATGATAATGATAATGATAATGATAATGATAATGATAATGATAATGATAATGATAATGATAATGATAATGATAATGATAATGATAATGATAATGATAATGATAATGATAATGATAATGATAATGATAATGATAATGATAATGATAATGATAATGATAATGATAATGATAATGATAATGATAATGATAATGATAATGATAATGATAATGATAATGATAATGATAATGATAATGATAATGATAATGATAATGATAATGATAATGATAATGATAATGATAATGATAATGATAATGATAATGATAATGATAATGATAATGATAATGATAATGATAATGATAATGATAATGATAATGATAATGATAATGATAATGATAATGATAATGATAATGATAATGATAATGATAATGATAATGATAATGATAATGATAATGATAATGATAATGATAATGATAATGATAATGATAATGATAATGATAATGATAATGATAATGATAATGATAATGATAATGATAATGATAATGATAATGATAATGATAATGATAATGATAATGATAATGATAATGATAATGATAATGATAATGATAATGATAATGATAATGATAATGATAATGATAATGATAATGATAATGATAATGATAATGATAATGATAATGATAATGATAATGATAATGATAATGATAATGATAATGATAATGATAATGATAATGATAATGATAATGATAATGATAATGATAATGATAATGATAATGATAATGATAATGATAATGATAATGATAATGATAATGATAATGATAATGATAATAATAATAATGATAATGATTATGATTATGATTATGATTATGATTATGATTATGACTGTGACTATTATTATGATTATGATTATGATTATCATTATGATTATGATTATGATTATGATTATGATTATGATTATGATTATGATTATGATTATGATTATGATTATGATTATGATTATGATTATGATTATGATTATGACTGTGACTATTATTATGATTATGATTATGATTATCATTATGATTATGATTATGATTATGATTATGATTATGATTATGATTATGATTATGATTATGATTATGATTATGATTATGATTATGATTATGATTATGATTATGATTATGATTATGATTATGATTATGATTATGATTATGATTATGATTATGATTATGATTATGATTATGATTATGATTATGATTATGATTATGATTATGATTATGATTATGATTATGATTATGATTATGATTATGATTATGATTATGATTATGATTATGATTATGACTGTGACTATTATTATGATTATGATTATGATTATCATTATGATTATGATTATGATTATGATTATGATTATGATTATGATTATGATTATGATTATGATTATGATTATGATTATGATTATGATTATGATTATGATTATGATTATGATTATGATTATGATTATGATTATGATTATGATTATGATTATGATTATGATTATGATTATGATTATGATTATGATTATGATTATGATTATGATTATGATTATGATTATGATTATGATTATGATTATGATTATGATTATGACTGTGACTATTATTATGATTATGATTATCATTATAATTATGATTATGATTATGATTATGATTATGATTATGATTATGATTATGATTATGATTATGATTGATATGATAATGATAATGATTATGATTATGATTATGATTATGATTATGATTATGATTATGATTATGATTATGATTATGATTATGATTATGATTATGATTATGATTATGATTATGATTATGATTATGATTATGATTATGATTATGATTATGATTATAATTATGATTATGATTATGATTATGATTATGATTATAATTATGATTATGATTATGATTATGATTATGATTATGATTATGATTATGATTATGATTATGACTGTGACTATTATTATGATTATGATTATGATTATCATTATGATTATGATTATGATTATGATTATGATTATGATTATGATTATGATTATGATTATGATTATGATTATGATTATGATTATGATTATGATTATGATTATGATTATGATTATGATTATGATTATGACTGTGACTATTATTATGATTATCATTATGATTATGATTATGATTATGATTATGATTATGATTATGATTATGATTATGATTATGATTATGATTATGATTATGATTATGATTATGATTATGATTATGATTATGATTATGATTATGATTATGATTATGATTATGATTATGATTATGATTATGATTATGATTATGATTATGATTATGATTATGATTATGATTATGATTATGATTATGACTGTGACTATTATTATGATTATGATTATGATTATCATTATGATTATGATTATGATTATGATTATGATTATGATTATGATTATGATTATGATTATGATTATGATTATGATTATGATTATGATTATGATTATGATTATGATTATGATTATGATTATGATTATGATAATGATTATGATTATGATTATGATTATGATTATGATTATGATTATGATTATGATTATGATTATGATTATGATTATGATTATGATTATGATTATGATTATGATTATGATTATGATTATGATTATGATTATGATTATGACTGTGACTATTATTATGATTATGGTTATGATTATCATTATGATTATGATTATGATTATGATTATGATTATGATTATGATTATGATTATGATTATGATTATGATTATGATTATGATTATGATTATGATTATGATTATGATTATGATTATGATTATGATTATGATTATGATTATGATTATGATTATGATTATGATTATGATTATGATTATGACTGTGACTATTATTATGATTATGATTATGATTATCATTATGATTATGATTATGATAATGATTATGATTATGATTATGATTATGATTATGATTATGATTATGATTATGATTATGATTATGATTATGATTATGATTATGATTATGATTATGATTATGATTATGATTATGATTATGATTATGATTATGATTATGATTATGATTATGATTATGATTATGATTATGATTATGATTATGACTGTGACTGTGACTATTATTATGATTATGATTATGATTATCATTATGATTATGATTATGATTATGATTATGACTGTGACTATTATTATGATTATGATTATGATTATCATTATGATTATGATTATGATTATGATTATGATTATGATTATGATTATGATTATGATTATGATTATGATTATGATTATGATTATGATTATGATTATGATTATGATTATGATTATGATTATGATTATGATTATGATTATGACTGTGACTATTATTATGATTATGATTATGATTATCATTATGATTATGATTATGATTATGATTATGATTATGATTATGATTATGATTATGATTATGATTATGATTATGATTATGATTATGATTATGATTATGATTATGATTATGATTATGATTATGATTATGATTATGATTATGATTATGATTATGATTATGATTATGATTATGACTGTGACTATTAGTATGATTATGATTATGATTATGATTATGATTATGATTATGATTATGATTATGATTATGATTATGATTATGATTATGATTATGATTATGATTATGATTATGATTATGATTATGATTATGATTATGATTATGATTATGATTATGATTATGATTATGATTATGATTATGATTATGATTATGATTATGATTATGATTATGATTATGATTATGATTATGATTATAATTATGATAATGATTATGATTATGATTATGATTATGATTATGATTATGATTATGATTATGATTATGACTGTGACTATTATTATGATTATGATTATGATTATCATTATGATTATGATTATGATTATGATTATGATTATGATTATGATTATGATTATGATTATGATTATGATTATGATTATGATTATGATTATGATTATGATTATGATTATGATTATGATTATGATTATGATTATGATTATGATTATGATTATGATTATGATTATGATTATGATTATGATTATGATTATGATTATGATTATGATTATGATTATGATTATGATTATGATTATGATTATGATTATGATTATGATTATGATTATGATTATGATTATGACTGTGACTATTATTATGATTATGATTATGATTATCATTATGATTATGATTATGATTATGATTATGATTATGATTATGATTATGATAATGATTATGATTATGATTATGATTATGATTATGATTATGATTATGATTATGATTATGATTATGATTATGATTATGATTATGATTATGATTATGATTATGATTATGATTATGATTATGATTATGATTATGATTATGATTATGATTATGATTATGATTATGATTATGATTATGATTATAATTATGATTATGATTATGATTATGATTATGATTATGATTATAATTATGATTATGATTATGATTATGATTATGATTATGATTATGATTATGATAATGATTATGACTGTGACTATTATTATGATTATGATTATGATTATCATTATGATTATGATTATGATTATGATTATGATTATGATTATGATTATGATTATGATTATGATTATGATTATGATTATGATTATGATTATGATTATGATTATGATTATGATTATGATTATGATTATGATTATGATTATGATTATGATTATGATTATGATTATGATTATGATTATGATTATGATTATGATTATGATTATGATTATGATTATGATTATGATTATGATTATGATTATGATTATGATTATGATTATGATTATGACTGTGACTATTATTATGATTATCATTATGATTATGATTATGATTATGATTATGATTATGATTATGATTATGATTATGATTATGATTATGATTATGATTATGATTATGATTATGATTATGATTATGATTATGATTATGATTATGATTATGATTATGATTATGATTATGATTATGATTATGATTATGATTATGATTATGATTATGATTATGATTATGATTATGATTATGATTATGATTATGATTATGACTGTGACTATTATTATGATTATGATTATGATTATCATTATGATTATGATTATGATTATGATTATGATTATGATTATGATTATGATTATGATTATGATAATGATTATGATTATGATTATGATTATGATTATGATTATGATTATGATTATGATTATGATTATGATTATGATTATGATTATGACTGTGACTATTATTATGATTATGATTATGATTATCATTATGATTATGATTATGATTATGATTATGATTATGATTATGATTATGATTATGATTATGATTATGATTATGATTATGATTATGATTATGATTATGATTATGATTATGATTATGATTATGATTATGATTATGACTGTGACTATTATTATGATTATGATTATGATTATCATTATGATTATGATTATGATTATGATTATGATTATGATTATGATTATGATTATGATTATGATTATGATTATGATTATGATTATGATTATGATTATGATTATGATTATGATTATGATTATGATTATGATTATGATTATGACTGTGACTATTATTATGATTATGATTATGATTATCATTATGATTATGATTATGATTATGATTATGACTGTGACTATTATTATGATTATGATTATCATTATGATTATGATTATGATTATGATTATGATTATGATTATGATTATGATTATGATTATGATTATGATTATGATTATGATTATGATTATGATTATGATTATGATTATGATTATGATTATGATTATGATTATGATTATGATTATGATTATGATTATGATTATGATTATGATTATGACTGTGACTATTATTATGATTATGATTATGATTATCATTATGATTATGATTATGATTATGATTATGACTGTGACTATTATTATGATTATGATTATGATTATCATTATGATTATGATTATGATTATGATTATGATTATGATTATGATTATGATTATGATTATGATTATGATTATGATTATGATTATGATTATGATTATGATTATGATTATGATTATGATTATGATTATGATTATGATTATGATTATGATTATGATTATGATTATGATTATGATTATGATTATGATTATGATTATGACTGTGACTATTATTATGATTATGATTATGATTATCATTATGATTATGATTATGATTATGATTATGATTATGATTATGATTATGATTATGATTATGATTATGATTATGATTATGATTATGATTATGATTATGATAATGATTATGATTATGATTATGATTATGATTATGATTATGATTATGATTATGATTATGATTATGATTATGATTATGATTATGATTATGATTATGATTATGATTATGATTATGATTATGATTATGATTATGACTGTGACTATTATTATGATTATGATTATGATTATCATTATGATTATGATTATGATTATGATTATGATTATGATTATGATTATGATTATGATTATGATTATGATTATGATTATGATTATGATTATGATTTTGATTATGATTATGATTATGATTATGATTATGATTATGATTATGATTATGATTATGATTATGATTATGATTATGATTATGATTATGATTATGATTATGATTATGATTATGATTATGATTATGATTATGATTATGATTATGATTATGACTGTGACTATTATTATGATTATGATTATGATTATCATTATGATTATGATTATGATTATGATTATGATTATGATTATGATTATGATTATGATTATGATTATGATTATGATTATGATTATGATTATGATTATGATTATGATTATGATTATGATTATGATTATGATTATGATTATGATTATGATTATGATTATGATTATGATTATGATTATGATTATGATTATGATTATGATTATGATTATGATTATGATTATGATTATGATTATAATTATGATTATGATTATGATTATGATTATGATTATGATTATGATTATGATTATGATTATGATTATGATTATGATTATGACTTATGACTATTATTATGATTATGATTATGATTATCATTATGATTATGATTATGATTATGATTATGATTATGATTATGATTATGATTATGATTATGATTATGATTATGATTATGATTATGATTATGATTATGATTATGACTGTGACTATTATTATGATTATGATTATGATTATCATTATGATTATGATTATGATTATGATTATGATTATGATTATGATTATGATTATGATTATGATTATGATTATGATTATGATTATGATTATGATTATGATTATGATTATGATTATGATTATGATTATGATTATGATTATGATTATGATTATGATTATGATTATGACTGTGACTATTATTATGATTATGATTATGATTATCATTATGATTATGATTATGATTATGATTATGATTATGATTATGATTATGATTATGATTATGATTATGATTATGATTATGATTATGATTATGATTATGATTATGATTATGATAATGATTATGATTATGATTATGATTATGATTATGATTATGATTATGATTATGATTATGATTATGATTATGATTATGATTATGATTATGATTATGATTATGACTGTGACTATTATTATGATTATGATTATGATTATCATTATGATTATGATTATGATTATGATTATGATTATGATTATGATTATGATTATGATTATGATTATGATTATGATTATGATTATGATTATGATTATGATTATGATTATGATTATGATTATGATTATGATTATGATTATGATTATGATTATGATTATGATTATGATTATGATTATGATTATGATTATGATTATGATTATGATTATGATTATGATTATGATTATGATTATGACTGTGACTATTATTATGATTATGATTATGATTATCATTATGATTATGATTATGATTATGATTATGATTATGATTATGATTATGATTATGATTATGATAATGATTATGATTGTGATTATGATTATGATTATGATTATGATTATGATTATGATTATGATTATGATTATGATTATGATTATGATTATGATTATGATTATGATTATGATTATGATTATGATTATGATTATGATTATGATTATGATTATGATTATGATTATGATTATGATTATGATTATGATTATGATTATGATTATGATTATGATTATGATTATGATTATGATTATGATTATGATTATGATTATGATTATGATTATAATTATGATTATGATTATGATTATGATTATGACTGTGACTATTATTATGATTATGATTATGATTATCATTATGATTATGATTATGATTATGATTATGATTATGATTATGATTATGATTATGATTATGATTATGATTATGATTATGATTATGATTATGATTATGATTATGATTATGATTATGATTATGATTATGATTATGATTATGATTATGATTATGATTATGATTATGATTATGATTATGATTATGATTATGATTATGATTATGATTATGATTATGATTATGATTATGACTGTCTATTATTATGATTATGATTATGATTATCATTATGATTATGATTATGATTATGATTATGATTATGATTATGATTATGATTATGATTATGATTATGATTATGATTATGATTATGATTATGATTATGATTATGATTATGATTATGATTATGATTATGATTATGATTATGATTATGATTATGATTATGATTATGATTATGATTATGATTATGATTATGATTATGATTATGATTATGATTATGATTATGGTTATGATTATGATTATGATTATGATTATGATTATGATTATGATAATGATTATGATTATGATTATGATTATGATTATAATTATGATTATGATTATGATTATGATTATAATTATGATTATGATTATGATTATGATTATGATTATGACTGTGACTATTATTATGATTATGATTATGATTATCATTATGATTATGATTATGATTATGATTATGATTATGATTATGATTATGATTATGATTATGATTATGATTATGATTATGATTATGATTATGATTATGATTATGACTGTGACTATTATTATGATTATGATTATGATTATCATTATGATTATGATTATGATTATGATTATGATTATGATTATGATAATGATTATGATTATGATTATGATTATGATTATGATTATGATTATGATTATGATTATGATTATGATTATGATTATGATTATGATTATGATTATGATTATGATTATGATTATGATTATGAT